>CANXYI010481516.1:0-10805 GCA_948208565.1 Hura crepitans
ATTTTTATTGATTTTATTATTATGATTCTTTTAATATATATATATATATATATATATATATATATATATATATATATATATATATATATATATATATATATATATATATAAATAGTTTGTATCTGTATAATTTGATTTCAATACATGTTTGTGTCCCTTTTTTTTAAGGTTGGTCAAATTGGTATGACAAAAAAACTCAATCTAAATCTCACTCCTCAAATCTTAAAGGACAATAAATCTCAAGTCATTTCTAATTGATTGGCCTAGGAAGAGTGAGTTGCTAAGGATCGAGTGAAGAATGAAAAACGTCTACTAATGCTCATAGGATAAGATCTTTCTTAGATCAGCAACGAATGTCTAAGATAAGAGTTGCCATCCAACTGAAGTTAAGAAATACCTTGTAAAATCAAAGCCAAAGAATGGTTCAAAACTCTCCTCTTATTTATATTTCAAATTAATATATAATTTTACATTAAATTTATAATTTTATTTTCTGAAGTAGGTTTTGAAATTAAAATAAAACCCACAATCACGTAAAGAATTGATAAAATGAGCATATTTACTAATATAAAGGAAGTACATAAATTTAAAGGAAAACATACATTATATTAGGTAATTAATTTTCTTTGAGAATTTTAATTTTCACATGCGAATTTATAAAAATAGATTTTATTATTGTGATTTTTATTAAAAAAAATCAAAACTTATTTTAGTAAAAAAAATACTAGTTAATTGGATAGAAATCAATTTGGTTATTTTTTATGATGTGAAAAAATCACTTTTTACCCACTACAACATTCATGGAAAATAAAAGGAAATATAAGAGAATAAAAGGCATGAAAATAAAATTATATGGCAACTACCTAAAATTCATTCTAATCCAAAAAGATAAAATTTATAAAAAAATTACTTAAAATAATTATAACCGAATGAAATAAAATTATATTAAAATTGTTTAAAATACAGTCTAATAAAAAAATAATAAAGAAACAATATAAAAACAAAAGGAAAATTAATCAGAAAATAAAGATCGGAAAAAATAAAGAAATAAAAATAAAAATAACAAGAATAAAATAAAAGAAATGAATAATAAAAAAAGGTTAATTTCACCGATTGTTTGGTAACAAACAAGTCAAATGAAACTGTAGAAGATCAAACAACTCGCATATACAACAAAAACATAATGTTAGTATGCATGAAATAATGGAAGAAATATGAAAAGAATAAATAATAAAAGGAACATAAAATAAAAAAATTAATTAAATAATAAAATAAACAAATAAATAAGAAATAAGATGTGAATTAAATCATCACATTTAACTAATAAATGATTGAAAAAGAGAATGAATAAAAATTAAATAGAAAAAGACATGATATTAATAATAGATAGATAATAAATTATCACACCTAATTAGTAGATGGATAATAAATAAAATAAAGTTATCATATTTAACTAGTAAATAAGCAACAAAATAAATAAATAAAAAACACCCCGCGCTGATTGGTAGACAAATGAAAAAGAAAGAAAAAAGAAGTAGAGAAAGAGAATTGGTCGACCTATCATGTATAATTGCCTTTAAAATTAATCTTCAATTAACTCAGAAGAATAAATGGAAAACAATTGTGAAAAATAGCGAAAAAAGCTAATGCTTGTGACTAGCAGGGGGTTTTGGTATTTATACATGAAGTTTGAGGTGTGAAATAGCTATTTTGGCTAAAACGGTACGTGGCCTGTTTTGAAGTCCAACCAGAACTCTGTCACACCAAAATGATACCGTTACAAAAGTCAAAACGGTCGTCTTGAGAAAATCCAAAAATCAAAAATTTTAATAAACCTCGAAAATTCATTTTTAATCCATATTTGAAGTTATTTTTCTTGTAAATGTTCCCATTCTCCTTGTCAAAGACCGTATACCACACACACCCCTTTGAGGTTAGTGTTGAGCATCATACTTGGCTGATTTCAATAATTTAGATCACACCTTGAGATTTTTGAGTCAAATGAGAGTCTATATTCAAAAATTAACTATAATCTCAAAATTTTTATAAAGAGAACTTCAAACCAGACGTCAAGATTCTTATTTATTAGAACCTTTGTCTTTTCTTCATTATTATGCAATTTGAACACGAGAGTCCTAAAATCTAGTGTCTACAGTATAGTTCAATACAATTCTCAATTTAAAATTTTATAAAAATTTAGATCTATTCCAAATTAAAGCCAACAGCCCAATTTGATTTGATTTTATTCTAATAAAAAAATTCAATACATAGTTCGATTTTTAGTTTTTTTCAATGCTTAAATTTAGTTCGAAAATATTTAAAACACGTGTACACCCTTACTAATTTATTATTTAATAATACATATTTTAATTTAATAAAGTTCTAATTTAAAAAAGTTAATGAGAATAAAATATAATGATAAGGTTATTTTAATATAGATATTAGCTACACACTGTCCGTAATTGTTATTTATTATTTATTATTCCAAATTAGAGTAATTTGCACATATCATCCTTCAACAATTAAATTTATATCTGCTATATCATTTAATTTTATTTTGTATCTAAAAACTTTTTGAATTAAAAATATTTTTTCTAAAAAATCCTTATTATATGCTATAATGGTTAACTTTCTAATTTCAATTCTTAAATTTTATATTTTCAATCTAACCTTAATTTTTTTTTTTTACTTCTAAAATTTGTATCAAGGCTAACTCGAAAATTTTAGGACCTAACCACCCGAACAACTCGGATGATCTGAGTATCACAAATAAAAATTCACCTTTTTTATACCCTATAAACCACCATAAATTATATCAATTCATCACAATTGATCACAAAATCACTATTTCGATAAAAAAGTTTACAAATAAATTCATTAAATTCAACATATAAATCTCAAAAGTAATATAAAATACAAAGTTTTCATAAATTTAAGTAAAAATTAAAATTAAAAAATAAAATAGTATTCGAGTTAGGTTGTTTGGGTTTATCCTTATAAACCCGACTCAAAACTCAAATTTTTTTCAACCCGATCGTAATCTAATATTCCAAAAAACCAAAAAAAAAAAAGGTTCAAGGCAAAAAAAAATTAACCAAATTGACCTGAATAACTCAAAAACTTAAGAAAAAATTTTTAACCCGACTAACCCGAACCAATTTTTTTTTGAAATTTTTGGTTTACTTAGGTCGAGTTTTTTTTTAGTTTTACCCCAACAAACCTAATTCTAAATACATATTTTTCAAATTTTTTTTAACCCAAACTTACACGAATAACCCAAAAATCCAAAAAATTAGTTTGAGGAAAAAAATTCAACGAACTTGACCCAAATAATCCAAACTCGATAAAAAATTTTAACGTAACCAACCTGAACTGATTTTTTAAAGTTTTTTTAGTCATTCGAGTTAGGTTAAAAATTTTGAAAAATTCAAATTTCGGGTCAAGCTTGTTGGTGTATAACCTGAACAATCTAATCAAAACTACTATTTTATTATTTTTTAATTTTTATTTAAATGTGTGAAAAAAAAATTATTTTATATTAATTTTAAGGTTTATATATTGAATTTAGTGAATTTATTTATAAACTTTTGCTAAAATAGTGATTCTATATTCAATTATAATTAATTAATGTAATTTATGGTGATTTATGAAATTTTTTATATGTGATATTCGTGTCATTCGGATTGAAACTCAAAAATTTTCTGGCTATTCAGACTAGTCTTATTACAAATTTTACAAGTGAAATAAAAATTTTAGAGTAGGATTGAAAAAATATAAATTTTGTGATTATTAAAATTAGAAGATTGAATAAATAAAGTTGAAGAATATAATAGATATAAAATTAATAATTGGAGGACGATCTATACAAATTACTTTTTTAAATTGCTAAATCATATGGACCAAAGGTTTCTACTAATAGCTAAGGAAGAATTTTATTTTTGTCAGTGATGCTCGTAGAAATTTTGCAATCTTATCTTGGCACATAATTTTAATTGCATTTATTTTTCTATAGATGATAAGGTTTTTTCTTATTTTCTTAAAGGCTGGCCCCAAGATTTCATTTTCAAACGTCATTCTTAATTTCCAGGAAACATCGTAGCAATATAAGTAGGTCAAATAAAAATACTTCTATTAGGTGTGTCTGATTTATATTTTTTTATATTATAATTGGTTATTAATTAGTCAAATGGAACTGTTGATCGATCGATTTTTTTTTCTTTTTTAATTATATGCCTTCCTTGCCTGTAAGAGCTGAACTTGTTACCAACAGTTCTTTCTATATTGTTTCCACAAATTTTTTACCCTCAAACCCCATCAATTCTTTCTTTATTGTTTAAGTCCTTTCTTTATTTTGTATTTTCTATGTCTAAGTAGAAAATGAAATTACATCTCATCCCATTTTTGTCTTCCCAAAATGTCATGGTTACTTTAATATTTGCTCAAGCCATAACGTTTGTGGATGGTCAAAATCTTCAGGCTGAGCCATATTTAAACTATAGCACCCTATTTCAGTGTGGAAACAGTATGAGTATCTGGTATCCATTCTAGGGATTGAATTGACCTAAGTATCGTGGCTACTGAGGTCTCCAGCTTTACTGCAACAGCCTATTAGCCCCACTCATCATAATCATGGAATCCACCTATAGAGTCCTTGACATAGATTTCCGTAGAAAAACTGTCACAGTTGCAAGAATATACAATATTTCAAAAAGTATATGTTGTTGTTTTTAAGAGGAAACATGCTGCTATAACTAAGAAAGGAATAAAACAAGAGAAATTCTGAAAAATTGAAGAAGTAGAGAACTGATATTATTCCAGCACACCAAAGACAAATAAGAGGGCCTATTTTATAGGCTTACAAATAACTAAAATGCAGAAAATTAAGCAACTAACTGATATTTATTGAGACTAGAATAACAATAGGAACAACTCTTATTTATCAGTTAACAAGTCAACTAATTTTGAGAGATTGTTGTAGTATTTTCCTGCAACAGATTTTGAATCACGTCTCCAACACTCCTCCTTGATTCAAAATCACATACGCCAAGTAAGGATCTAAGAAAAACATGTCTTTAACTTGTAAAGCTTTGGTTAAGATATCTACAAATTGGACATCAGTGCGATAAAACTTTATGATTATTTCACTTTTGGCCACCAATTCATGAATAAAATGAAATCTTAGCTCAATGTTCTTTATATTGCTATGAAAGGCTGGATTTTTTGCCATTACAATTGCTGATTTTTATCACAATATAGTGCAATTCCCTTTTCTTGCTTTTGCTGTAAATCACTAAACATTATTCTAAGCCAAATACATTGACATGTTGCTATTGTATTAGCAACATACTTTGCCTTTGCTATTGATAAAGTTGATATTGGTTATTTCTTGGAACACCATGTGACTGCACCTAAACTTAGTCAAAACACATTTCTTGAAGTGCTTCATCTATCATCAGCTGAGGTTGCCCAATCACTATCTATAAAGCCAACCAGCTTAGAATCTGTTACATGAGTATACTAGATTCCATAATTCAATGTCCCTATAATATACTTTAAGATCCTTTTTGCTGCTCCATAATGTTACTTTGATGGATCGCTCATAAATCTGGACATAACACCAACTGAAAAAGAAATATATTAATCCACCAACTAAACTTCAGAATTGCCTTTGGTTTGCTGCTTCAACTCTTTCTTGTAGCTTCAATTTTTTATTCTTGTTCATTCGAGTGGCCACCATCTTGCAATTTAACGTATTGAATTTCTTTGATAAATTTATTGCATATCTTTTTTAGAAAATAAATACCCCATCTTTATCTAGCAATATCTCTAATCTAAGAAAATAGTGCATCAACCCTAGGTGTGTCATTTCAAAGGTGCCTATCGTGTTGGATTTGAATTCTTTAGCAACTATTGAATTTGACCCCATATAAATTATATCATCTATAAATAAGCATACCAATAAGAAATCAACTTTACCTTGCTTCTTTAAATTAAGAGTGAGTTCATTTGCACTTCTTGCAAAGCCATTTTGCTAGAAATATGCATGAAGTTAACTATACCACTTTCTTGGGGCTTGCTTTAAGCCACAAAGAGCCTTCCTTAACCTCTATACTTTTTCTTCTTTCTCATTAATCACAAAGTCTTCTGATTGTGAAACATAGACTTCTTCAATTTCACCGTTCAGAAATGTTAATTTTACATCAAACTGATACACTTTCCATCTGAGTTTAGCCACCAATGCCAAGAGCAGTCTTACTATTTCAAGTCGAGCCACAGGAGAAAATATTTCCTCGTAGTTAATCCCTTGCTGCCGAGTGTAACCTTTCGGGACTAATCGAGCCTTATACTTCTAAATACTGCCATCTACATCAAACTTTGTCTTGAATATCCACTTAATGGTAATCGATTTCTTTCCATTTGGCAAATCCACAAGTTCCCATGTTGAGTTCTTTTCGATGGATAAAAGCTCTTCCTCCATTGCTTGTCTCCACTCCTCTTTTGCAGCTACTTCCTTATAAGTTGTAGGATTTGAAACTATTAGTGCAAAGTCTTCTGATTTATAAATCTCCCTTAGTGATCTAAATTTCCTTAATAATGTTTCTTCAAAGGATACATTTGAGATGTTGTTAGAAGTTTGCAGATGGTGTAGTTGTTAGACTGCATTGAATTAGAGTTAAAGCTAGAGAAGTTTGAAGCTGCATTTTCTTTCTCCATTAAGGGAACTTGAGGCTACTCTTCCTTGCTGCCATTGTTGCAACTCTGGTTCCAATTAGCTGCCTCATTAAAATGACACGTCTACTGACAATTATCTTGCCAGTTATAGGTTACACAATATGTACGCTTTAAAGTCAATCCAGTAACCAACAAAAATACATTTAATTGATTTTCATCAAATTTTTGGCAATTTTGAACATTAACTAAAACATAAGCAATGCAACAAAAATTTTTTAAATGACTCATAATTGGTTTGGTCCTTTTCCATGCTTCATATGGAGTGATATTTTGAACAACTTTTATTAGGGAGAGATTCAACAAATACATTGTTGATGCTACTGCTTTGCCCCCATATTGGTTTGGTAGACTTTTTCCTTTCTAGAGATTTCTTGCCATTTCCACCATAGTTCTATTTTTGCATTCAACTACTCCATTTTGCTCTGGAGTTTATAGTGCAGTAAACTCCCTTTAAATTCTATTTTCCTCACAAAAATTATTTAACTCCTTTAATTGAAATTCTCTACCTTTATCTGAATGAAAGACCTTTATGCTTATGCCACTTTGTTTCTCCACCAATGCCTTGAATATTCTAAAATTCTAAAATATTTTTTACTTGGATTTTAGAAAGTATACCTAACTCATCCTACTAAAATCATTTGTAAATAGAAAAAAGTAATAACTTCCTTTAAGCGACTCAGTATTCATAAGGTCGCATAAATCTGCATGAACTAATTCAAGACATGTTAATGCTCTCCATGACTTTCCAACACAAAATGATTTTCTAATTTGCTTGCCTAAAATACAACCTTCACACAAATTTAAAGTTTGAATTTTTGATAATCCATGAACCATACATTTTTTTTTCAGTAGCTATAATCCCATTGCATGCAGATGTCTATATCATAGGTGCTATAGTTTGGACTCATTCTATTCCTTCACGATTAAAGCAAAATCATCCATAATAGAGACCTTAAGTAGGAACATTCTATTTTTGGTCATTAAGACAGACAATTGTTTGTCCAAATTTTTTGTCCTTAATGACACATGCACCATTATCGAACATAACTAAATATCCATTAGCCAAGAGCTATCTAACACTTAGTAGATTATGAGCTAAATGAGGAACAAATTGAATATTATGCAAAAGTTTGGTTTTACCTTGACTAGTTTTGATGGCTACTGTCCTCTACTTGCATTTCTTGATCATCTCCCAACTTGACCATCTCTTTTTTACTTCTGTTGAACTCTTCAAGCTCTTTAAAGATCGCTTTCCTAGTGGTCATATGAATGAAGCAATCGCTATCAACAAATCATAATTCACCTTATGATTAAACTATGTCAGAATGTGCCATGAATAATCTATTTTCTTCATCAACTTCTTTCGTAAAATTTATTTGTTTATCCTTGTACTATCAATCAACTTTCACATATCCATATCTTTTATAATGATAACACTGGATGTTGCCTCTTATGTTATTTCTAGTTTTCTACTCATATCCTCTGCCTCCTCTCTTACATCAGCTGTAATTTCTTCCTCAAAATCCTCCTCTGCCTATTTCATGAGCTGTAACTTTTTCATGCTCCTTTGAATTATCTCCTTTTACTTGAAATGCTTTTTCCTCATTCTTCTTTTCTATTATATTGATTCTTACTTCATGAGATTGTAATGGACATGTTAACTCATCTAGAGAATAAGTAGATAAGTCCTTGGACTCCTTAGTGGCTGCAATCACATGATCAAATTTTAGGGTTAAACTCCTTAATACTTACAATAGTCTTTTCAAGAATGTTGTCTCCTTAGGATCTCATCTAATTGACAATTATTGCTACCCTTGACATGAATTCCTGCACTTTTACCACTCTTCGTGTATAGATTTTCAAATTCATGATGAAGTGTTTGCAACTTCACTATGACCACTGTGGATGAGCCATGAAATGCTAGCTACAAAATTGTCTATGCCTCATTTACTGTAGAGGCTACTGTAATTTTTTAGAAAATTAAGTCATAAACAACTTACTATATAAAGAATATAGCCTTTGAATCTTTCTTCTTGTTTTCACTTAACCAGATCTCCTCATCTTGCTCATTGTAACCGTGTTCAACTAAGTCACATAGCTCTTGAGACTTGAACAGTGTCTCCATTTTGATGCTCCAGAATTTGTAGTTATCTCCTTTAAAAATTAGCATGGAAGGCTGGGCTATATTGACTGCATTGCTATTGTTTACCATGAGGAAACGCCCAAAGTAATACTTTGATGCCACTATTGTTTTTAAGAGGAAGCCTACTGTTGTAACTACAAAAAAGAATAAAATAAGAGAAATTATGGAAAAACGAAGAAGTAGAGAATTGATATTATTCTAGCATACCAAAGACAAATAAAAAGGCCTATTTTATAGGCTTATAAATAACTAAAATGTAGAAAACTATGCAACAAACTGATATTTGTTGAGAGAAGAATAACAACAAAAATAACTCCTATTTATCAGCTAACAACTTAACTAATTTTAAGAGTTTATTGCAGTATTTCCTGTAATAGATTTTGAATCACGTCTCTAACATCTGCCCTGCCATACTTTTAACCAACAATGCTTTAAATGCAAGTTCTTTCACATATTCTTTCGATACTTCAAATGTACCCTAGTACTATGATTGTCCCATTATCATGAACAACCAGGTCCCGATACTTGTGAGGCTTTCATGTGACAAGGAGAACTGATAGTTTCCCAAAAGGCACATAAATTTCCTTACTGTCCTGTAAATACAAAGTTGATAGTTATGCTGCAAGTACATTAGCCATTAATGAAATAGAGTCCAACTCGACTAAGAAGAATTTAGTCAAAGCTTTGGATTAAAGTTTTAGGTTGGAACGGTCTGCTAACAATTCTAGTCGTTACCTTTGTAATTTGTCAGGAGGACAGTGTGGTTATAACACAAATATAAATGTATTTGCGTGTTATTGCCTTGATGATAAGCCTTACCCAAAAGAATGCCTCAGAAAAGGTATGTTCCCTTTCCACAAGCTATTTAGAAAACATGAATTGATTAAGATTTTTTGACTAAATAAGACCGTTTGATTTTACAGATCTATTTTCATGGTCAAGACATAAATTTATAGTGGGTAAAATTCCATATTTTTTTATAATCGAATAATTATATAATATTTTGATTTAAAGTAATCAACACGTTTCTTTGGTTTATAGGAGTAGTTGAATTAATTGCATTTGGTGTTCATGTTTTCATGGTATAGTTTACTGTAAGTTGATAGGTAAAAAAGGTCGGCAATATCTTTTTCTTCGATGGATGAAACCACACATAAGTGTAAAGATTGATAACTTCATGAAACACCATCCTTCTCCTAAATCATATTGATATTCTCATCGTCATATTAAAATTATTACTCAATCTTTCATCTACATGCTTAGCAAAAGAGAATTTAGTCGAGTGTACAAAGGAGAACTACAAAATGGTCATCCTGTGGCTGTAAAAAAGCTGAAGAATTACATAGGAGATGGAAGAGAATTTATGAATGAAGTTGTGAGCATTAATGCAACTTCCTATGTTAACATAATTCACTTTTTAGGATTTTGCTACAAAAAAAAGGTAAAAGCTTTGATCTATGAATACATGCCAAATGGATCTCTTGAGAATTTGATAAATGATAAAAAATCTCCAAGAGCAAATGGTCAATTAGATTGGGGGAGTTTACATAGAATTGTAATTAGGATCACCAAAGGGTTATAGTACTTGCATAATGATTGTAACGCTGGGATTGCACATCTTGACATAAATCCTAAGAACATTCTTTTAGATGAAAATCCATGTCCAAAGATCTCTAATTGTGGACTTGCAAAGCTATGCAGAAAGAACGAGAGTAGGGTTACAGTATCAAAAGCAAGAGGAACTACTAGGTACATAACACTAGAAGTAGTTTGCAAAAGCATTGGAGAAGTTTCTCATAAGTCTCATGTGTATAGTTATGGAATGCTTATTTTTGAAATAGTTAGAGTGAAGATGATATATATACTAGAGAATGTAGCATAAGTGATGAAATGGACTTTCCAGATTGGATATATAAATGCCTTAATGAAC
>CANXYI010481569.1:0-10778 GCA_948208565.1 Hura crepitans
CTATCTGAAATAATAGCTATAGGTATGCCATGGAGTTTGACAATCTCATCAATGTATAACTTAGCCAACCTTTGTAGTGAATAATCAATTCTAACTAGAATAAAGTAAGTTGTCTTAATCAATCTATCAACAATTACCTAAACAACATCACACTTATTCCTAGTCATAGGTAAGCCTATCACAATGTCCATTGTTACTTTTTCTTACTTCCATTCTAGTATTGTTATAGGATGTAACAATTTAAAAGGAAACTGATGCTCAGCTTTTACCTGCTGGCATGTCAGACACCTAGCAACATATTCTGCTATATCTCGCTTTATACCTGACCACCAGTATTGAGACTTCAAGTCCATATACATTTTTATACTACTAGGGAGCATAGAATAAGGAGCTTTATGTGTCTCTTTCAGTATCTATAATCTCAAGTCATCTATACTAGGTACATATAACCTGCCTTGATAATATAGACATCCACCTTCACTCAACTCAAATCCTCTTGCCTTCCCCTCTTTAACCTTACCCATAATCTATCTTAACTATTCATCCTTCACTTAAGCTTCTTTTATCTATTGCCAAAAATCTAGTTTAATATGAAGTTTAGATTAAATGGCATCTTCCCCTGTGTACTGCAGTCTAGCATTCATAGCTTTTAAGGTTACCATGAATTTCCTGCTCAAAGCATCTGCTTCCACATTAGCTTTCCCTAGATGGCCGGTTATCAAATAATCATAATCTTTAATCAGTTTTAACCATCTTCTTTGTCTCGAGTTAAACTCTTTTTAAGTAAAGAGGTACTTCAGGCTTTTTGATTTGTGTAAATATAACACTTCTCACCATACATATAATGCCTCCAAAATTTCAAAGCAAACACAATGGCAACTAACTCTAAATCATGAGTAGGGTTGTTCCTCTCATGTGGTTTCAACTATCTCAAAGCATAAGCTACCACTTTTCCTTCTTACATCAACACACATCCCAAACCATTAAGTGAAGCATCACTATACACAACAAATTCCTTACCCTATTCAGGTTGAATTAGGATCAGAGCTTCTATCAATATCTTCTTTAACTTGTCAAAACTCTTTTGTCATTTGGCCTCTCACTCAAACTTCACATTCTTTCTAATCTATCTAGTTAGAGGTGTTGCAACCATTGAAAATCCTTTTACAAATTTTCTGTAGTCCCTAGCTAAACCCAAAAAACTTTGTATCTCCATCACATTCTTTAGAGGTTCCCATTCTAATACTGCTTTGACCTTGCTGGGGTCTACACTAATACCTTCCATTGAAACTATATATCCCAAAAAAGCTACTTCATTTAGCCAGAATTCACATTTGCTCAACTTGGCATACAACTATTTCTCTTTGAGTCTGTAGCATAACCTTAAGATGCTATTCATGTTCTTATCTGGTCTTAGAATACACTAGGATGTCATCAATGAATACTACCACAAAATAATCTAGGTAGGGTTAAAACACTTTGTTCATTAAATCTATAAAGGCTGTTAAGGTATTAGCAAGCCCAAATAGCATCACTAAGGAATCATAATGGCCATATCGAGTCCTAAAATTAGTTTTATGAACATCCACTTCCTTTATTTTCAATTGGTGATACCCAGACCTCAATCAATCTTAGAAAATACCCCTACACCTCTCAACTGGTCAAAAAGATCATCTATCTTAGGTAAGGGATACTTTTTCTTCACTGTCACTTTATTAAGCTATCTATAATCAATACACAATCGAAGGGACCTATCTTTCTTCTTCATAAATAGAATAAGGGCTCCTTAAAGTGATGTTCTAGCTTTAATGAACCCTCTATTTAATAGATCTTGCAACTGCATGTTCAATTCTTTCAACTCAATAAGTGCCATTCTATAAGGGGTAATAAACATAGGAGTTATTCTAAGATACACCTTAATCTCAAAATCAAGCTCCTTCTATAGAGGTAATCCTGGCAACTCATCAAAAAACTCAAAAACTATAAGGATCTGTTCAAGAATTAGGGTGGAAGTACTAGTATCAATAACATGTGCTAGGTAAGTTTCACATCCTTTTCGAATGGGTTTCCTTGTTACAATAGCTGAGATGAGATTATCTGGAAGGTTTCTCTCACCTATAACTATCACTATTTGCTCCACTGTAGTCTAAAGGGTTAGCTTCTTATGTTTACAATCCACTATAGCCCAGTGTTTATACAACCAATCCATTCCTAAAATCACTTCAAACTCATTGAAAGGTAACTCAATTAGATCTAATAGAAACATGCATTCTTGGATTACTAAAAGACACTGCCTATAGACCTTATTCACAATCACACTCTATCCTATAGGATTGTGGACATGACTGTTTATATTCATATGCTCATATTTTTGTCCTCTATCATTTGCTTGTAGGGTGCATAAATAAGAATATGTAGATCCTTGGTCTATCAATGCTAAAACTAGAACATCAAACAAGTAGAACATACTAGTAATGACATTTAAGGCTGCTACCTCTTCTCTGGCCCTGGCAGCATATTGCCTTACTGGTGCATGGGCTTTTGATCTTGTCCCCTGACTAGCACTAGGCTAATTCACTTTACCTTTTCTCTATCCTCTACTCTAAAATGCTACTACAAATGCCTAAGTACGGGCACCTTCTGGCTGTCTCTGAAGACACTCTCTTTGATAATGATCTTAGGTACCACAAGTAAAACATTGTCCCTTCCTACTTAACTAACACTACCCCTTGTGTCTCTTGTTACATGTGTTGCAAGTTAAGGGCCCATTCCTATTACCTACTAGTCCAGGAGCACTAGTAGCTTATGGAGCTAGTCGAGATCTAATTATAAAAGCCTACCTAGATCTTTGGCACTATGTTTGCCTTTGTGCCTAGTGCATGGATTGAGATTGCGATGGTGTATCTCTTCTTTTCTTACTACCACCTAAAGTTACACTGGACTACCATGTAGTGAACTATCTCTTCATGTGAAAGAAGTTTCTCTTCTCTTGTACCATCTCCTCCATATCATATGTAGAGGCCACTATTACATTAAAATCTATCACCCTCAGGTTAGCTATCTGTATCCTCAACTCTGCATTTAACCATTTTGGAATTCTCTTACATTTCTCCTCTTTCTTAAGAATGAAGTCATCAACATATCTAGTTAGTCTAGTAAAGTCCTTCTCATATTCTGACGTTATCTTTCTACCATGTCTCAGATCCAGGAATTCTTGTCTCTTTTTATCCTTGCAAGAATATAGAATATACCTCTTTTTGAAATCTATCAAGAAGAACTCCCCGGTGAGATCTATCACTGCCTTTCTTTTCTTAATGATATCCCACCAATGGAATGCATCTTTATGTAGGAGGGAAGTTATCCACTTCAAGCTATCTTCTTTTGAACACTCCAGCTATTCCAAAATTCTAAAGGTTCTCACTAACCAATACTCTACTCGTGCTGGATCTTCCTTTTTTGTACCTAAAAAATCCATAGCTCCCATCTTTTTAATCCTCTTTAATGGTGCAATCTATAAAGGAGCTAGTGGAGGAGGTAGAACAGTAGCTACATAAGTATATCTGAGCAGATCAACTATTTATTGTAATAGTGTCGAGGATTCTCTTATCTATGGTTGTGCCTATGACTATGGCTACTATGTAGCATCACTGGGTTCTAGTATGCCTACACTACTATCTCCCCATGTATAGTTGTATGGTATAACTAGCCACTTCCTCTCCTCAGTCTTTGGGTACTTGATCCCTCATCATGCTCCACTACAAAAGAAACATAACTTATCAGCCTCGTATCAATGTAGTAGTTCATAGAAAACAACCCTAAATATTAGAACTCATGTAAGACACCTAGGAACATATAACTTATGCTCTAATACCACTAAATGTGACACCCCCCACTAGACTCCTAAAGAAATGCAACAGGCAATGCACTTTCTGCGAGGTCACCCATCCTACAATTGCTCTAAGGGTAAACTCCTTAACACTTATGGATTGTTCTAGAACTTTATTAGGTTTTTCTTAGAATTTTAGTCTAACCTTTAAACATGTTCATATGATAGACTTAGAAAACCCATTTACATACATTTTACATGTTACAAAAAATTGAGTAGCACAACGGCTACCTAGGTGACATACCAAATTTTTTTTCACTTGTAAAAACACTTTTATAAACAATAATACCATACAACCTCAACTTGGACCCTTCTGGTCCCTAATTAACATTAACACACATCAACCACACATTAGAACACACACATCACCTTAGGCCCACAGTTATAAAAACATTAAGAGAACTAAACAAATAAAGTAGTTGTTTATATACATCATGTCTATTTTTTTTATAAATACTTGCTAAGCCATATTGTATAGTGCTTTACATGTGTACTAGCTAAACAAAACCAAAACAAAAGACTCTATGTACCCTTCTAGAATTGTGCTGCTACACTACATGATCTTTGAGGCTGGACCACTAAACCTTGTAACCTGCACACCAAAACACTAGTACAATAAGTATGAAACTCAGTGGTGAATTTAAAGCGTTCAAAACATGGCATATGTAAAGGCTCACATACAAAGATAATATGATATTCAAAATGTAGTGTGTGGGTGATATGCCAAGTAAGTCATGCCATTCAGGTGATATGCCATTTTTACAGAATAACTACCAAAATGCCACTATAGATTAATTCCATCAATCAAAATGCCATTATAGATTAATTACCAAAATGCCACTGTGAAAAGTTTAATTCAATTATTCAAGTAATAAATTGCCATCAATCAAAACTTGTAGATTAATTCCATTTAATTTAATAGGCTCGACAACATAGACTACACCTAAGACACTAGACTAAGAGGGAACTGAAAAGGTTGTGCAGTGGCCCAAATTTTAGACCCCAACTGCTGCATCAATTTGGTCTGATAACTTGGATCAACTGACTTGAACATCATAATATCAGAAAAGAGATAGTAAGGATCAATCCATAGACCTCTCAATAATTCAAACAACTCAACTTCAAAGCATATTGTGGATAGCAAAGATCAATCTATAGACTTCCTAATATCCAAAAATCACAACAACCTTCAGTGGATAGCAAGAATCAGTCTGTAGACCTCCCAATATCCAAATAATAATCAATATCACATAATTCTAAAGTATAACAGGGTTTTTTTAGACCTCCTAATATCCAAAAAATCATAGAAACCATCTAGCAGTTGCTAACCCCTAAGTTTACCGGTCAACCCATCTAATGGGTGTCTAACTAATGGGCCATCTAACCTTATTTTATGCTTATTTATTTATTGATCATCATATTATAATATTTGAAAATGAAAAATAGATAGTTGTGACTTTTATTTGACAGTCAAAATTTGACTTAAAAAGTTACATGTCATTTTTTGTCCTACTAGATGGTTACAGGTCAATTTTTTTGAAATATTTTAGGTCACTCTCTTAGGCATAATTAGGTTCATATTAAGTCTAGTCTAGGCCATTATTTTAATCAAATAATATCTATATTAAAAGTTTATTTTAGGTATGTGTGCCTAAATTAATTTTATAGGAAAATTATAGGTCATTATCCATTTTTGCATAAGCCATTTTAGGTCCTAAATTGACCTCTTTTTATGCCATTTTTAAATGTCATTTGCACTCAAATCATACACATTTATAGGCCTAAATTGAGGCTTAAATATAAAAATTAAATAGCCTTAAAAGTGGTTTTAACTCATTCCCTATAAACATTATAAAGTCTACTAAATTAAGGTACCATTTACATACAAATTTTAGCCCATTTTAAAGCTAACTTTACCATGCTATTCTAAGCCAATTTCAAGTTCCTTTTTCAATGGTATCCCAAATACTATACATTTCATGCCATATTACTCATACATATTCTCTTAATTCTTACCAAATATAAATTACATGTGACACTCTCTACTAGATTCTTGGGGAAACCTAATAAGTGGTGCACTTCCCGCCAGGTCACCTATTTCACTCCTCCCACTCTCATTCATTCAACTTTCTACTTATAGTGCACTAGGCAATCCTATCTAATTCTTAATATAGTCCAATCTATTCCTATAGTCCATTTACATCCATGTTATCTTATTCATGTTATTACAAAGTGGATTCGACATAATTCGATATTTCCTAAAAATTTTGCAGCACAATGGCTGCTCGGGTCACTATCCCAAAATGCAATTTCTACTAGTAAACACTTCTATATCATATATCACATCTCCTAGACCCTTCTAGTCCCTAAAATATCATCCTATCAACATCATCAAATACACAGCAGTCACAAGCCTTAGGCCATAATCATCCAAACAAATCACATATACATAAGAAAACCATCATAGGATTAATTAAAGAAAAGTCCATTATATACAAATACTACCATGTGTCCATTACATACATCACACCTATATTCCCTACTTAAGTACATAGAGTGTAAAAACTACTTGTTATACATGATCAACCTTCTCAATATTACCTCTGATCTCCGCTACATGCTTTACGAGGCAATGTCCCTATTCTAGATACTTGCGCACTGAAATGTGTATGCTGAGTATAAAAATACTCAGTGGTGAATTCAACCATTAAAAACACGTCCAATAGTTAATCCATGCATCTACTTCTATACTTATCTCATTCTATCTTATAAGTTTAATCTAAAACACTATCATGCAAAATTACCATTTTACCCCTAGGGTGTTTCTATCTATAGTTATCTAATTACTTATCACAAGTCATATAATTTATGTAATTGGTTATTGTTAGTCATTTAATGCTCAAACTATACCATTTTAGGCCTTTATTTATTACTAGTGGAAAATTACTGAAATGCCCCTGTGTCATGTTTCACAGTTATATATGGGTTTATTAATTTTAATTAATTATTTTACTTGGCCCAACTTAAGAGACATCCCTAATAGATACTGGATCTAGAGGGAAAATAAACTGGTGTAATGGTTCCCATTCTAGACTTATGCCACTACATCGGCATATATGATGTAATGGAGATAAGCCTGTAGCCTATCAAGCGACAAATAAATAACATCAATCTACATGACGCAATGGAGATCAACCCATTGGCCTACCCAGCCATAAATAAAGTCTCAACATCTATGTGACATAATAGAGATCAACCTATAGGCCTCCCTAACCACAAATAATCTCAACCACTATGTCACATAATGGAGATCAGCTTGTAAGCCTCTCCAACCACAATGAATATCATTGCTTGAACATTAGACAACTAGCAGCTGCTGAGACACTAAGTTGACCGGTAACCATCCAGTGCATATCTAACTTATGGGCCATTTACCCGCAATCAGTGGCCCTGTCTTGTTTTCTCAACATTGTATAATACTATAATCTGCAAAAGAGATAGTTACCATTTATATAGCATAGTTAGAAATTAGCCCGGTTTGGTGTGGCAATAAATAATCTATGCTAGGTAAAATATCAAAAAATACAATTAAAGATTCAAGTGCAATTAATTAAGATATATTATGTTGAATTTAATTCCATGAGTGTAGCACAAATTAAGGCCATTTACTATCCTAAGGATTTATTGATTCAGCTAATGGTCATTTAAGATAGTTACAGGTCATTGCATCCAAGTTTCCATTAAGCATTTTAGGTTCGATTCACCGTATTTTTTAGTGTAGTTTTAGCCATTATCTCATGCAGTCATAGGCCTATAGCTAATCACAACATGGGCTATAATCTAGGCCAAAATCTAGGCATTCATGCCATTTTAAAAGATTCCTCATATTAGCCATTTTAGGCATATAATTTAGGTGTATTGCTCATTTATCAACTATAGCCCTTAAAGGCATATATAACCCACTTTTTATACATCATTTCTAGCCAAGCATAAGGTCATTTCCCAAGTCATTTTACAAGCCATTTATTGCCTACACTACATGGAATTTTAAGGTATACATCTTACTTGATTTCATTCTAAAGTAATTAAGTTAGTCATGCTTCCATGATCATTCATTAATACACATAACATTATATACATATTATCCCCTTTTTCATGCCATTTCCCTGAAGCTAGCTTTTAGGTAAAACTACCCCATAGCCCTAATTAAGCATTCTCATGGTGCTCATCACATAATCATCTATTTATCCATAGCCTAACTATGCTTACACATTTACCTTTCCATTATCATGCCATATAAGATAATAAAAGCCTATTATATATGTTGACCACCCCTAGAATTCCATGTTCTAATATATTATTCAAGCTTATTACATACCATGTCACTAATTCATGCATCATAGGTCTAAGGTACATGTATTTCTAGCCTCACACACTACCTAATACCATACTAAGCAAGCCATACACATTCATACATATAGACAAGTTCTTGGCTACACACATACCTTATGCTAATCATGCATTTTTCCATCACTTTATAAATATTGCCATTATATTTCAACACCACAATGATCAATTTATACCCCAAGTACCCTTAATACACATCTCACTCTATTAACATACATTAAGCACCATGAATATCTCTTAGCCAATTTAGAGTTTGACATAATTACCTCTTCTCATCAAATAACTATACCATTCAAATTCCATAATGCCAAAAGCTATAATCATTCAATGGAAACACCTATCCAAGCTACTTATTATACTTAAACCTCTCTCAAATCTGAAGAATAGCTACTAAAATTGAAAGGCATAAAGTGAATGATAGAATTCACTTACTTCTTCACTTAAAGATGCAAGTTCCACCATGTTTAGGCTGCCCACCTTCATTTCTAACCCTCATGGTGTCTTCTCCCTTGCTCTTTAAGCCCTTCCTTGCTTTATTTCACCTTAAACCAAAGTCACGCACACCCTCATAGATGTTAAATACCCCAAGGAGCCATTTCTAGCCATGGAACTCAAGCAAACCCAAAGGAGAAGAAAATAACTCACTTTTGGTACCCTTATTAGACTGCTTTTATCCAGAAAACTTTGGTGAATTTTAACTCACAGTTGGGAGCTCCTTTTGCCATGATTATTTTTTCTGGAATGTCACTAACAGCCTAACTTGAATCTAAAGATCTAGATTTTGCATGTTTGGTTGGAGGAAGATGATGAAAGTCCTTCCTAAAGCTACTGTGGCGTAAATTGCTAGCAAAAAAAGGAGAGGAATTTTTGCCTTTTTATTTAGAATCCACTTGTCAACATTCTTTGTCTATTTGTTAAGGCCCTATGCCAACTGGCAAGCACATGGGTGGGGTCTATAGCCACCCAATCAATCTTGAAATGGCTTGGTTTCTTAGAGAACTTAAAAAATTTACCAAAATTCACATAGACCTCAAAAAATTGCACCGTTTATTTTAAAATTCCTATTTTAATCCCTTCCACCTAGTCATAAATTTTCAAAGCTAAATTTCTTCGATAGTGTAGTTTTTAGACTATCTCGATTTATGTGCCATCTTAAGAAATTATGAGAATTTGCAAACAACCTCAAAATCCAAAAATTCTTTCACCAATAGACTCAATGGAATTTTTGAGCTTTAGGGTCCACTATTTTTAGGTTTGTCTGTGCTCATCTCGAGTCAATCCGGGCCCATAAAATTGTTGTTACATTGTGGGGTAGCTTATAGTCCGAAATGAATTATTAGTTCTGCTAAAATTTTAAATTTTGCTCTTTTTATCATATTAGAGCCCCTCAGTTTCATGACTAGTGTCATTGCCTCGATTTACATGTAAGTGACCCTGCACCCAGTGGCTCTATTCATGGAGCCTCGAAAACACGGGGATTATATTTCTTCCCCTCTTATGAAAATTTCATCCTTGAAATTGCCTGGAGAAAGTAAAAGAGGATGCTGAGCTCTCATCTGGTCGTTTGTCTCCCAGGTAACTTCCTCTATATCTTGATACCTCCATAGCACTGTAACAATAGTTTTGACTCATTTTTTAACTATTTTGTTTCATAAGCCACAATCTATACTTGTTCCTCCTCATAACTTAAATCCAACTATACTAATATCTGTTATTGGAATCATGTATAAAGGACCCAATCTGTACCTCTTGAGCATGGAAACATAAAAACATTGTGTATCTATTGTAGTGTAGGTGGTACTACAAGCTTGTATACTAGAGGTCAGACCCTATCTATACTCTTACAGGGTTCGATGAACCTAGGACTCAATTTTCCTTATTTTTTCTAGACCTTTACACCCTCCTCTCTAGAGAAACCTCTAGAAACACTTTTTCCCCAACCATATATTTAGTATCTCTCTATTTTAAGTCAACATATGATTTCTATCAAACCATATTTAGTATCAGCCTTTCTCTGATTAACTTTGCTTTTTCTTTAGCCTCTTGATTAAATTCACACTAGAGATCTTTCTCTTTCTAACTTCACTTTAACATAAAGGAGTCCTGCATTATCTACCATACAATAATTCATATGGGTCTATCCCTATACTAGACTGGTAACTATTATTATAAGCAACCCTTGTTTAGAACATATATAGATTCCAGTTAGCCATAAGCTTAACAGCACAATCTCATAACATATCTTCAAACATCTGTACCACCCTCTTTGACTATCCATTAGACTAAAGATGAAAAGCTATGTTATAGCCTAGTCTAGTGCCTAAAGCTACTTATAACTTCTTTTGAAAATCTAGATGTAAAATAAAGAACCCTATAAAAATTGACAGTTATTGGCATACCATGAAATTTGACTATCTCATCCATATATAGTCTAGCCAACCTCTCTAGGGACTAATCCATCATGACGAGGTAACTTGAACTATTT
>CANXYI010481648.1:0-16891 GCA_948208565.1 Hura crepitans
AATCTTTCAAAATGAAACATCTTGGCTGGTAGGTAAATATTTGAAATGTTGCCTGTCAATGTGCAGAATACTTTTTTTGCATGGTTGAAAAGAAAATGGTGGAGATGATATAGTTCTTGGATCTATTTTAAAAAAATTAACAGCCTAAGTAATCAAATATATATAGGGGTTTCATTTTGTTTACCATTGGAAGTAGTTCATAGTTAGTAGCCATTGTTGATAGCTAACTGCTGATGATTGGTGACTAAAAGCTGGTCAATATTGATCTTTTGGTAAATCATTTCAGCTCATTTAAATTGGTAAAGAGTGTAATATATTTATGTACAGTACAATGTTATAAACTTTTTCCTTTAATATATATAATGCAAATCAAATAGGAGAAAACTTAAGCTTCTTTTAGATATTGGTTATAATGCCTGCTGAAATGCTAATCATAGTTGGCCAAGTCTTGTTGTCTGCAATTGATAATTTATAAAGACAGTTGATGTCAATAACTTTTTTTTTCTAAAAAAGAAAATTTAAACAAATACTAGCTATCTGGAAAAAGCTTCAAAATTATTTGTTGAATGCTGAAAGCTCTAATAATCGGTAACTGCTGAGTTTGATTTTGTTGCTAGACATATTAACTTTGATATCAGAGCTCAGACAGTTACCACTTAAACTTCTACAGTCAAACTAGATGCGCATTATTGTTTTAACTGGGCCACATAATCATACACCTTCCCCTCTTTCAGTGCTCTTCTATGCTTGTAGATGTTTTTAATACTGGTCTTTGTTAATGTGTGGGTTCATGCTCATTCAAGGAGCATGTAAGTAACTTTCTACTTTCATTTTGGTGCATTACCTTGTTAAGAGGAAGTGTTAGAGATAGCAATAAATAGCTAAACACTTTTATAATCTTTTGAATTATCTTACCCAGCACCTTTCTTTTTGTGCTGGCAGCTTGCCCAGAAAGAATTGCAGAAGATCAATATGTACAAAGCACCAAGAGATAAACTTGTATGCATTCTTAATTGTTGCAAGGTTATCAATAACTTATTGCTTAATGCTTCAATTGCTTCAAACGAGAATCCTCCTGGAGCTGATGATTTTCTTCCTGTCCTAATATATGTTACCATAAAGGTAAGATCATTAAACACAAATTCCTTCTCCCCTTTGCTAGTTCTTATGCTTGTGATGTGCATTTCTCATTATTTTATTTGCTTCACTGAAATTATGCAGGCAAATCCTCCACAATTGCACTCAAATTTGTTGTATATACAAAGATATAGGCATCAATCCCGGTTAGTTGGAGAAGCAGCCTACTTTTTCACAAATATGCTCTCTGCAGAGTCTTTTATCTCTAACATTGATGCAAAATCCCTTTCCATGGAGGAAACTGAATTTGAAAGGAACATGGAATCTGCTCAAGCTCTTCTCTCTGGGCTTTCAACTGATGTGGATAGTCTGCCCACTCAAAGTGATCAAAATGCAAGAAATAATTTTAGAACAGGATTTATGGAATCTAAACCTCACATCTTGAATTCTAAGAAGGAATTTGATGCCTCAATTCGTTTTAAATATAGCTCTAAGGATGTGCAATATGCAAAAAGTGACTCATCAATGGCAAAGGTCCCTTCCCTCTCAGATATAGAGAATAGAGGAGCAACAATACTTCTAAAGGAGGATCAGACCAGCAGTGTCTTTCAAGAATACCCGTACTTGTTTTCTCAGGTCGGTGATCTGACAATCAATGATGTAGAAGACCTACTAAACAATTACAAACAGCTGGTTTTCAAATATGTTTGTCTCTCCAAGGGGCTGGGTGGTACTACTGCATCTCTTGATCCCTCAAATTCTCGAACTAATCTCCACGGAGATGTAGAAACCATCAAAGAACATGAAGATACTGATGCAGCAGAGCCAAGAGATGGATCCCAAAAACCTACTGCAGCAATGGATTCTTCTAAGACAGTTAATCTTGTTAGTGAAGAAAACATTGAATCTAAGGCCCCGCAAGATGTGGCTGTGGCACCTGAAGAGGGGACAAAGGAGGAGACTTCTCAATGATAGCTAATTGGCTGGGGTGTGTCTTGGTATTCGAATTTCAAATGACAGCGACGCTTGCTACTACTTGTTTCTGCTGCTGCTGAAATCAGAACTAGTTCAACTTAGGGCTGCAACAAGCATCTCACTTTCGTTACACGGTGAAAACAAACGAGCTTGCAGTTGGAAATCTATAGTTTCATGTTGCAACGCATGAAATGGTTTTCCCTTGGAGGTGAACCGACAGCAACCTTAACTGATACGAGCAAAGCCTGGTCCCTGTTTCAGCTACTTTTTTTCCCCTTTTGCGACATGATTGGTGACATGGTAGCAGATAGCACATATCATGGATTATTATCTTCTTGAAAGTAGCACCTTCTTTTTTTTTTCCCTCTGCAAGAGGTACATCCTTGCAGTTCTTTCCTATAATCTCTCTCTCTCTCTAGTTTTCTCATTGTGGCATATACGTGAGCGAGGCTGTGCAAAAGGGTGTGCACATTATTACAGTACTGCTATCTGAGCTTTCATTAGGCTGTTGGTTGTTTTCTTATAGGGCTATTAGGCATGATATTACTCTTAATTTTTGAGGTAATTTTTCAACTTTAAGGAGTTAATTTTAGCTTAACTGTTTATCATTTCTCAAAATTGGCGTTTGACACCCAAATTGCCTGACATAAAAGTTTAACCATGGGAACTGACCTATCATACATAAAGTGGAGGCCTATGGAGCTTGATAGGCATGTGACTAGCCTTTGCTCATGGACTTGTGTTCCTGAATTGCATTTTCTTTTAAACTATCATTATGTATCATACGAGCCTTCCTTTTTACTTGACATGTGGGCCTAGATGTAGGCTCTTCTGTAGGAAGCTTATGAGTAATATAGTTTTAAGGTATATATGCTTGGCGTATGGTATATACTGAATTTAGATCAAGTTTTAATTTTAATTTTCATGTTAGTGAATACATGATTATTGAATGTTGGATTTGGCATATAAAGGCTTGCTTGATATATAAAATTTCTCTATAAATGTTAATATAGGTATTTGAACGGTTAATTTGGAAAAGTGGATACCCTTCTTCTAATTGGCTGGTAATGATAACTTCTGAAACTAGAACTTGTGATTAACGGAGAAGCAACAGCATCATTTTTGTTCAACAAATAGAAGAAGTGGATTCATTCTCCATTCTATGCCGGACGTAGTCTCAGAAGATCTTTTGACGCTGTTAATTCCTTTTTCTGGAGGAACACAATCAGTACAGTCGATTTGATCGTGTGAGAAGAGTTCATACAAATTCATAGAAACTTACTTTCTAGGATTTAGAAAACTATACTCACAGAAAAATAAAGTGTGGTTTCATCCATAGAATCATATCAATATATTAGCAAGACATGCAACTCTTTCTCTACATTTCATTGTTATTTTTTCCAAAATTTGCCTTCCAAAAAATATTTATGGTTTTATCTAAAATGAATAAATTTTTATACTGAAGTATTGGTAATAGTGAAACAGAATAGAACTATTTGTATTTAAAATGCGTGGATCTTTTAATTGTTTGACCTGTGTTGGCCTCTCCATAGCCTGGCAGATCGCTGAGATGATCGAAGAAGACTCTTTCCTCGTGCTTCACAACTGTCATTTTCATATAATATGCGCACGAGACACTAGAGAGATAGAGAATCTTTCAACTATTTTTGGACCCTAATATAATAAATATTAGGGTCAATTTTTTTTTCAAAAAATTACCTTTATTGACTTCATATTTTGATATGCAATAGATAAATTATATATTCAAATTTAAATTATTACATATTTTATTTTAATTTTTATTATTTAAAATATTTTAAATTGATATTTATAATTTTAAAATTATTATAAATATAATTTTTGTTAATTATTTTGTTAGATTTAATAAAATATATTAAAATGATTATTTTTGGGTTTCATAATTATTGATTTATTAAATATGTATATACATAGGGAGTGAAATTTATAAAATTTCATTTCATATATTGATATACAATAATAAGAAATTTATAAAATTTTATTTAATAATAGAGAGTGAGACTTCAGTCATTTCGAAAAGACCGTATCCATTCAGATCCAAAGGTCAAAAAAAATATATTTTATTAATTATTTTTTATTTTTTTTTTACTTTTCACTCATTTTGAGTCATTGAATCCGATTCTTTCAAAATGATTAGAGTCAGATCCATAATAGGTTTTTTTTTATCCTTTTTGCAATGATAATTGAATTTTTGGTAATTAATATTATTAGGTATTAATTTATAAAATGGATACTAATTTAGTAATTTATAACTAATGCTTCAGGAAACATGAATGTACTTCTTCTACCTTGCAGTCGGCAAACGTGGAAGGCATGGCCAACATAGGATCAACATGGATAATCTTGTCTTAAATTTTCTTAAATACTAACAAGTCTTGGAAAATGCTATTAATTTTAATATTTTTTTAAGCCTAAACACTTGCTATTGTCCCTTTTTTTTTTTTTTACTCTCTATCATTTAGCTATGCATTGAAAGACTAGAATTATCGATGCTTGATTGATTCAAAAGGTTTAGTACTAATTCTCTTTAAATAAAATTTTAAGTTTAAATTTTATAAATAGAAAAAATCAGTGTTAGAGAGACTTTACCTCTATAATGAATCGTCTTGATTCGAACTAAATTTCGAAATCTCTATTAAAAAAAAATATAGCATTCTATTACATTTTTATCTGTATAAACGTGGATGCTAAAAAATTGTTCAAAAGGGAAATAATTGAATCACAACAATTTTCAACTGCTTAGTTGATGGAAAATACTAAATTTATTTGAATGGCAATATGCAAAGTAATGCAAGAAATAATTAATTAACAGTTGCACCACAAACATTAGATTATGAAACGTGTAAAAAGAAAAAAGAAAAAAAAAAGAAAGATGGAAATGGATTGGTCCACGTATCATAATTTACTAATCTTAGACAAGGCACCAAGATCAAATCTATAATCATCGTTTCTTCCAGATAGAGAACCTGTGGAGCCTTTCACGTGCCTCACACATGCCAACATATTGGCGTGTCGGCTGAGCTGTACACATCTAATCTAAAGTTATCCTTCTTCGGACGCCCTTCTGTGCACGTGAACTGCATGTGGTTGGTTCTCCGTTTATGCTCTGTTGTACGGATCAACCGAGAGCCTGCTTTCCTTGTTCAGTTTATTATTCAGCATTTTTATTTCTCAGCGTTTATATTAAAAATTTATTTTATTTTTAAATTAATTTTAAAATAAAAATGTTTTAATGTTATAAAAATTATTATAAAAAGTGTTAAAATGCCTATTTTATAAATATTATTTATAAAAAAATTAGTGCAATAATGTGGTATTGAAATGACATTTTATATGGTGTTGATCAATGTCATGTAATATATCACATTTTATATGGTGCCGAATTTGTTATAGACGCTTTCATTCTTACAATGAATTTAAATTAATATTTAAATTCATCTAAAATCATTTAAAAATTATCGAGTTCGTAGAATTAAAACGAATGGAATATAAAAAAAAAAATTCTCTAATTATGGTTAATCATTAATGATTACAATGAATTTTGTGGATGTGATGAACCATTAGTGAATGTAAATTTCTTAAACTATATTTGAATGAATGTAATGCGAACTTCTTAATATTTAAATTTGCGGCAAAGATTTTATTACTTGGAATAATTTCATTGGTTCTTATGCTTCTAACAGTATTATCAATTGGGCAGACTCCAAATTAAATTTTAATATGAAGATGAAAATGACATTAATTCTTCCAGCAAATAAATTATGGTTTAATTCCGTTATTAAAAAATTTATGGTTAATTCAACCATACATCAATTAATAAGATTAACACAATGGATGGAAATTTTTCTTGACAATGAGTTTTCATCGTAAAAAAATTTTGAATTTAAATTTTTATTTTTATTTTTTATTGAGTTAAGAAAAGAATGATTGAAATTTAATCTAGAAACTTTTAATTTTTAGACTAGTCATGTGAGTAGCATAATAAATAAATATATTATAATGTTGATTTGGTTTGACAGAAGTTGTCACATATATTTAACTCATTCAAAGACTTGGGATTTTTGAGAATCGAATTTAAATTAAATTTCTGGTGAAGGGGGACCATGAGTTTTTTTTTTATTATTTTTTTAATAGATAGAGACACAAATAAAATATCTTGTAGAACATGTAGACATGGACATATATATCTTCACCTTTTCTTTTCTTTTTTCATATATATATATATATATATATATATATATATTATTCATCACAAGGACATATATTATAAATTAGGATGCTTACAATTGATGTGAAAACAGGAACAGGTTCAAATTTAGCTCAACAATACAAAAGCTTTTGAATTTTGACTCAAAATATGACACAATATTCATCAAAATAATTAATTCATTTTGTTTCTGGTGATTTAAAAAATCCATAATTCTCTTGTCAAACAGTAGTTGTCAAGACTGCACATTTTAATATTTACTATTATTATTACCCTATTTTTATAGGATGCGGCGTATTAAATATGTATATGATAATAGTTATTGAATTAATTTATATATTTAATTTAACGGCTATAGTTGTCATGTATTTTGAATATCAAGAAACTTAATTTTTATTAATATTTTTGAGGAAGAATAATATATGGGTTGAAATGTTTGATATATATATATATATGTGAGTGAAAATTCCAATTGTTTACCCCTGAAATGTATACAGGCTTAAATAAAAATATTTATATAGCAAGTTAATTAACACTTATTTTAATACGTATTTTCTTAAGAAAAAAATAAAATTTCAAACACAAAACTGAGAAATAAAATCCATAAAAACAAATTAAAGGGAATGAGGGTAGGGTGAGTTACAAGGTGACGCAAAGTGATAAAAATGAAGCTAAAATTGGCAATTATTAATTTACCAACAACCCATATGCAAAATAAAGAGATGATGGAGGAGACAAATGGAGGGTCAGCTTATGATTTTATTTTACAAGCAGTATAAGTGCTTTCTCTTTTTTTTTTTTTTTTACTTTTTTTTTGGCATATTTTGGCTGGATGTGGTTAATTTTTCTTTTAAATTTTTATTTTTGGATGTGGTTAATGTAAGTGGAAAATGGTAGGGACTCTTTTGATTATTATTATCATTATTTTTATTATTTTGTTTATTAGTGTTATTGTTACCTTTCTTTGAATTAAGCTTACTGCTTCTGCTACCCACCAAAATAATGGTCGCCCTTTGTGGATGTCAAGATGGTTAATGCTTCATATATTTTTCAGGGAACTGAGCCCTCATTTGCCATTTTTCTATATTAATTTCTTCAAATATATACAAATTTTTCTTCCAACTTCACTTTATAATTTATATATATATATATATTTTCTCTTTTTCCAAAGTCAATAGTTACACATATTAATTTGAAATTATATAAACCCTTCTATGTTCTAACCTTTTTAATATCTTCCTCCATAGTCTCCTCTCTCTCCCTCTCTCTCTTTTCCAATTTTTTTTTTCTCCATTAAAGCATCAAGAAAGGTTCTTTTTCACTTTCTTTTTGAAATTTTTGAAGCAAGATCAAGGATTGAAACATGGGTAATGGCTACAATCACCATCAGAACATTCACCTTCAACACAAAGCCACATTCTTGCCAATGCTATGTTCAAGACCATCTATCAAAGATGTGGCTCTACCCAGATTGCAAGATCGATCTATCTCGTTCTCCACTGACCCTTTATCCCCTAAGATCGGTTGTATGGGTCAGGTCAAGAGGCACAATAACAAGATAGCTGGATTTCCTACTTCTAACAAGATCACCATCACTCCTCCTCCTATCAATGTCAAGTACTCTAAGCTCAAGAGGATCTTTTCGGGCAAGATTACTACTGCTGCTAGTAATAGTAACAATCTCAGTACGAATGCTACTCCTTGTAGAAGAAGAGGAGCTGTCTTGAACGGTGCAAGAGGAGGAACCAAGATTAATGACAGTAAAGAGAATTCTGTTAACATAGAAGAGATGGATCCTCCTTTACCTGTGATCAAGAAAGTGGTTAAAGCTGCAGAGGGAGGAGAAGTTGATAGTCTGTGGAAGAGGAGATCTGGTGGGCTTGCACTCAAAAGTTTGCAGCTGCAACAGATTCAACTTAACAGACAAAATTTTGCACCAACTACTGTTTGATGAGCTAGTTTAACTCCAAGTTAATGGAGGTGAGGACAATGCAAAGGGAATGTATATGGTTTTTTCTTTTTTTTTTTTTTTTTTTAATTTCGATTGAAATTTTTATTTTTAGATAATTCTGTGTTATAATAGATATCAGAGTATATGTTGATGGTATTAAGGAAGGATGAATATGAATATATCTAAATATTGGATCTATTAGCTTGATTTCTTTTTTCTTTTCTCAATATTATTTATTTGTTTGCATTGTTAGTGGGTGTTTTTCTTTCTTTCTTGGGTCGGGTCAGGTTTCAGTAGGGTCATGGTTTGTAAGTCTTTTCAGATCGCATAACAAAAATCAAGACAAGAAGAGACTGATGATGCTTTTTCTAAAGCATGATTGTACTTGGATTAAAATGGTGAGGAAAGAGAAGGGAAGAAAAAGGTTATAGAAAATTTAAGAGGAAAAGAGAGAAGGGATGGAGAAAGTCATGAAATTGACATCAAAAGCAAAGTCACGAAGAAAAAGCAAAATGGGAAAAAGAGGACAGATAAGTATAGACATAATTATAATAAACCCAAAAGGAGAAAGCGAAAGAGGAAACCAAGTGCAGACTGCTTCTGAAGTAAGATTAATAGTTTACTCTACCGTCCCTTCCATTCAACTGTATTTTTCATCTTTTAGCCATTGATTTGAGAGGATCAAAAAAAAGATCTAATAACTGAAGTATAAAACAAAGGAGAAATACCAAGATAAAGTAAGAATGGTTCTAATTTTAGAATAATGGCAAAGATGAATACAAAGACAATCATCTTCCACAAATTTCACATTGTGCCGCTTTTGGATACATTGGAGACGGTGGGACTTGAATCCCACTGTTGCTGAGAAGGCGTTTCTTTCCTTCTTTTTTTCATTTTTTAAACAATTTTCAGGCGAAAATGGTATCAGACAGTCATGAAAAACAAGAAATTAAAATGAAATAATCTGCCGTTGACAGTGCCAGCAAGGTACAATAATATCGCCATCTTTTTGGCATTTTCTTCGGTGAAAATGTCCAAAGCTATTGGATCAGCGTTTGCTGTAGAGTGGAAGAAACAAACTGTTTTTGCAGCTTTTGCTCACTGGTCTCACACCGAATGGCGAAAAGGTGCCCATTGAATCTGAGGGGTAGGATCCCCACTAGGCTCGCGTCCTTCTCACTTGATGATCCTCTTCATTTTTCTGAATAGATTAGTTAAAAACAATAATTTGACAACTGAAAAGTGGAAAAAATGATAGAAAGAGGAGGATGGGAGCAACTCTCAGTCTATCTCGTACATTTCACCTGATCATTCGTTAAGTTATGAGTGTCTTACAGAAAGATGACAGTAATTGCTGGCATTGGCAGATATGTCCCATCTTAGGCCTAAACAGAGTGCAAGAGTAACATCACAAAATTTATATACTCATCCGCATCCCATTTCAAGAACCCACAATATATATATTCCTATGAAGTGGAGTGGCTGAATCTTCAAATTTACTGGATTCAATAAATTAAAAGCTACATTTATACAAAGGTTAGTGCACAAGTCAAACTGTATGAAATTAATTAGCCCTGTTCTTTGTAAGGAGTCCAGATCAATTTGCTAACATCCACCTCAAGACCACCGCGCCCAGCAGCTTTTAGATGGCGATCCAACACTTTTGGATCAGCACATATCACATGCTGACCCTTTCTGTACTGAATCAATTCTAGGCTCTGAAGGGTGTTCAAAATATCCTCAGCCTTGATGGCTGTCATGTCACTCAGTTCCTGTAAAAAGTGATTGCCGAAAATTGTAATCAATTAATAGGATTATAGCAAAGAGACACATGTAACCAATATTATCTGATATTTCCCATTGACAGCATGCTGACATCCTTCAAATCAACCTTTTTTTATAGTACCATCCTCAATCGTTGCCTATATGCACATAAACAAATACCCGTCCAATATAAAGTATCATAGGGAATATTGTGAATGTGCAAATGCGCGTCATTACAATGACAAAGAAAAGGGAAAAAAGCAAGCGACTGTAAGAAAATCACTCGAAAAATAGAAAAAAGCACAGGGTAATTTGTTGTATTAAAAGGAAATAACACACCCAGCCTTCTGAGCCAAGTGGATACTCTCCCTTTAAAGGGAGAGGACAAAGTAGTAGAAATCAACATAACAAAACATGTCCAGATCATAATAAAATGCTAACCCTGCATACCTTAATTGAAATATTTCCCTTGTGCTTTTTCAAGATGTCCAAAAGAATTCGGGTCCAGTAGCCTCTGTAGCTCAACATTCCTAGATCCGAGAGTGGTCTTTCAGGCGTTCCAACTTTACCTTCTTTCTTCGAAAGTTCATATGCTTCGCCACATGAAAATAAGAAAAATAATTGAATAATAAAACAAACTTTCACTGATAAGGTTAAGACTATTTCTGGTTGGCTTTAGTCTCTCTATACTACTTGTGATATCTACATCAAATAAAGCATTTGCACATCATTGCCTCCTAAAAAAACTTGATTAAAAAAAAAATGAATTGCATAGAACTTAATTTACCAAACCATAAATATGTGAAGTGGCTGAACAGCATCACACACAAAACCCTACATGATATAAAATATTGAGATGATCCAAGAAATATTAGAGAATATATGGCAGAGAGCTTACAGAAGGCAATCAAAAATTTTCCATAGCCTTTTCTCTGGTAAGGAGGAAGAGTGAGAATACATGCTAAATTATAGGATTCCTCTGAATGCTTTTCCTGTATCAACATATAAAAACATAAATGTTAATATGTTTTTTTTTTCAGAAAAAAAAATATTGTTTAAAGATTCTGATAACATCACAATAAATTTCCAGCTATGCCATCTTGGAAGTTGACACATAATTGATCAAACTGAATACAAACAGCAGATTCACAAGCCTGAATAATATCTGACATGGAAGAAAACAAGATACACAGATGCAAAGAGAAAAGTTTCACAGGCTTTTGATGCCACCACCACCAATTCTAATTAAGTTTTCACATAATGAATTCTTTGTTAAAATCTGTATCAACTAACAGAGAATGACAATGCACTAACAAATACCTTGGAAAAATATCCAACCATGTGGCATCCTCGATCGTCACATTCACACAGCACGTAGAATAGAAACAGGTCTACATCGTAATAAAGGGTTTTATGATCAAGAAACAACTTTGCTAAATAACAAAGGTTCTGCCCATAAACTTTGTTCTTTTTGCCATCAACCTGCACGAAAATGTTCATTCAAAACAAAGCCAAAGCCAAATCAATTCAAACCTGACTACATGCTATTCAATAGAAAATCTGCGTGGTGGGGTGGGGGAATAGAGAATAACAATAATGCATTCCAACAGCCCGAAAAAAACCAAAGTTAACTGCACAGTTTTTGGAAAGAACATCAAACTTTTTTTACCTCATGGAGTTAAAAATACTTTGGAGGTCAGAAAGAATTTCTATTAATCGTGCAGAGAAATAAGGAAAGAAAACAATCAAGAGAAGGAAAATCAGTCCAGTTAGGAAACATGACACTTTGATCATTAATAGGTCTTCAAAAAAAAATTAGCTAAAATTTAGACCCAAAAAAAAGCCCAGAAATGATATTCAAAATTTTGGTAACAGAGAGACTTTCAACCAACCCATGTAATACACCCTACCTCAAACATTGACAATGTTCCACTTCGATATATCTCATCACCAGGGGGATGTTTGAGATCACACTTCCTCTACACAAACCATATCAAGATATGAGTGGGGAAAGTAGAATATTAGACCACAAGCAACCAAACAGCATCCTATGACTGTATTAAGAAGGGGAGAAAAATTGAAAAAAAAATTATACTCATTATTTACCAATTAAATATTACTGCGCATATACTAATATTGACACCAAATTGAAAATTAGGTTCACAAACAAAAGCAGCGCACAATGCAGGTTTTATCAGAACTAATTATTGCTAGTAGCAGATTGGAAAAAGGGATCATTATGCGTAGCTGAAGTACACAACATCCGAACTTGTTTTTTTTTCCTCATGCATGGGAACAAGCATAAACTCAAGCTCAACATCAAAACTCTCAAGTCACCAAAACTTGAACAGTATTGACTTGGCTCACCCCGTCAGAGTAAAGATCAGAATTAGATAGAGCACTTGTCAAGCTTTCTGGCCCGCTGAGGAAGAAAGAGCAGAGCTAGGTTGCCGTAGAGACATTTTTAATGTGTACCCACAGAATGTCGGTTTTACAATGTCATGAATGACTTGAACAATTTATAATTTATTACAGCAAACCAATCACACATTAATTTTTGCTCAGCCAGCTAGGTACCTTCCAACACTATTGACAAACTCATTTCAGTACCACCATTTATGAAGTATAATCAACCACAGTACAGGTAAGAAACCCCTTAAATATTCCCTGAGCAAACAAATGAGGATTAACGTCAGTTTTTGCCCTTGAACTTAATGAAATGGATAGACTTCATCTCTATACTCTATTTTGGTTAGTGTTTGCTCCTAAACATTCAAAATGGAGAGAAAATGTCCCTTTTGGTAAGTTATTGCCCCTAAATTTTCATCACTTTAGGGGCAAAATCTATCTTATTAGAAAAGTCCGAGGGTAAAAATAACATATTTTGAAAATTACAGAGCCAAATCTCTCCATTTTGCAAGATTAGAGTAAAAACTAACAGAAAAATAGTTTAGGGATAAAATGTATCCATTACAGAAAGTTTAGCAGCAAAAATTAACCTTATCCCAACAAATGATTATAGAGTTGATAAACATAGTAAGGTATAATAAAACCAATAAATCAGCCCATGCAATGCATATATCAGAGAATTTTTTAACCCAAAAGCCCAATTGCAATTTTAAAAATTATTAAGTGAGAAAAACAGACTGAGACATTCATGACAGACAAAAGTGTCAAAACTCAGAAAATTAACATCTATGGGCATGTAGATCACAATGAAAGGTTAATACTGGCACCATAGAACTCATATTTAGAGCAGGCAAAGTTTGAGCACTATACAGCATTGAAAAAGAAAATTAAGACACAGCTCACCATATGTCTTTGAAGCTGTTCTTTACGCTTCATGAAATTGAGGCAAAACTCACAAAAGTATAGCTTGACAGAATCATTGTATTCTGGTGGAAAAGGGGAGAAGTACCATGTCTCAATCTCATATCTTCCAAGTTCAATAGTGGCTATGTTTTTCACTTTTGTAAATTCCTCATGTTCACGCAAGCTTGCAGCATCAAGCTCCTCATGACCCTACAAATGTAAATAAAATCTTCAGATCATAAAATTCAATATGTTCAACATTCTTTATTATGGAACTACATGATTCAAAAGTTCAACAAGCTCAAATTATAACTCCTATTTTGTAGCCTGTATCTTATCCCATACTCTATTCTGTCTAATTTTTCACATTCAGATCTTAAGTAGGAAAACCTTTAGCAATCCATTTTGTCATTATATATGATTTTTCTGCAAAGATAATGGCATACAAGGGTGAGTGAGAGTGACGCAGTGTCCACATGCACATTAGAAAAAAGACTGAACAACAAGAAAAGAAACACAAGATATCAACTAAATGATTTCACAACTCAAAGTTTTCCAATTACTGCCGTTACAGATAATATCACTCATCTATGCTCCTTGTGTAAAATGAAATGTTCTTGATTCTAGCAAACCAGATATATTTACTGTCAACAATCCACACATCTATACTGCCAATGTGCACAAGTGCAATCATAGACAGTAATCAGGAACAACTTGAAACTTGCACATACCTCTACATGCGTTTCATCGATCTTACGCTTCTGGTGGCGTGTCATTTTCAAGCTTGTTACCTGGAATTACAAATTTCTTCAGATTAGGTAAAATAAAGATAGATGAGGATGTAACTCATAGAATCAAAGTGGGATAGATGAAAATGAGAAATGCTACAAATGTTTTATGTGACGAAAAGATATCTAATAAAGTCAAGGGAAAGTTCTATAAGACAGCAGTGATACTAGCTATATTATACGGGAGTGAGTGTTGGGCAACAAAAGTATAACATATAAATAAGTTAAATGTTATACTGTTGTGGATGCTAAGGTGGATGAGTGGACATACAAGATTAGAAATAAATGCATTCGACAAAAGATGCATGTAGCACAAATTGAAGATAAAATAAGAGAGAGCCGTTTAAGGTGGTTTGGTCATGTACTACAAAGATCTCCAAATGTTTCGGTGAGGAAATGTAAAAGTTTGGTAATAGAAAAGATTAAAAAAAAAAAAAGAAGAAGAGGTAGGCCTAAGATCACTTTGAAAGATATAGTTTCTAAGGATCTTTGAGCACTTGGGATTGAGGCAAATCTTGCCTTGGACAGAGGACATGGAGACAGAGAATTCGTATAGCCAACCCCATCTAATAAGGGATTAAGGTTTAGTTGTTGTTGTTGTTGTTGTCGTTGTTAGATATTATATATACAACAGGAAGCTTCCAATCAATAGGTCCCAAAAGATAAAAGGAAAGGATTTATATCAGCGAACCCAGCTAATATTATAGAAACATATTTTCTCCCCTTAAATTATATTACTGATTTACAGCATTTCAATCACCACACCACATCTTAATGTGCTTAACAAAGAGAGGCATTTTAAGAAAGTGAGCATCAAATTAAAATAGATATAATTCCAGAATGAAATTTATTTTCACCAACATATTGACAGGTGAAAAAATAAATTACCTTGTCTTCCACCTTCTCATCAACAACAGTCTCCACTGAATCAAGGTCTAGTTGTTCAAGCTTCACCCATTCATCAAGTCTCCTATTAACTGAGAAATTATGAAAATATAAGACAGCTCACAAAAATTACAAATTCAAAAGCATGATCCATCATCCATTCATGTCGATAATATATGGAATGACAAAAAGATGCTGGAGGAAAACCAACTATGTAAATATGAATTCCAAAACCAATCTTGCTGTAAGCTAAAAATATTGGAAATTAAAATAAGCTCCCAAAATTTCCTCCTCTCGACATTGCAAAAGCAAACACAGTGTTAATTCAGCATGAAATTTGCATTAAAGCACCTATGATCCAGATTCTCCAAGTTTTCTATTTCTTCTTTTCAGCACATGCAGTTACAGAGCTAATTTCTTCTCACAACTTGCATTTGTGGCACTCCCATGAATTGGTGTCCAAAAAAAGGAAGCATAATTTCTTGATCCAAAATTTAATCAATGTCAACTGAGTATTACTCCTCGATATGATCTATTTTTGTAATGAAGACAACTGAGTCATCAAAAGCAGTGGACACAATAAAATTCGCTCCTATTGTAAACAACATGCATTTCTCGTAACCCTAACCCTAACATAGTTTGAAGCATCAAAATAATTGTCACTTACACTCTGTATAGTGGACGTAATACTCGTAATCATTAGGTCCACCGCTATGCAGCCTCCGGCGCTCGATTACTTTTACCTGGTGGTATTTTCCGTCCCTCCAACGGCACATCACGCGAGTACCGACCTCCAGCGGCAACATACTAGCCCTTCTCTTCTTCAACGAGTCAGATTCCGCCGGGGTCGCATGTGCAGCAGGTGGAGGCATCCCGTCAACTGCTGATTGAGACTTCCCTTCACCGTCGGCGGTCGAAGTTGCGGAGCCGTTCTCCGGATTTGGCGGCGTTTCAATGGAACCCATTGTCGGTTACAAATGGGCTCGTGAATTTACAAATTGGAAAAGAAAAAATATTTTTTTCACAATTGATTATGGGCTTTTTGGGCCGTAGCCGGACTGTTAAGAGCTAATTAGCTTCCGTTGTCTAAGGTAGTTTTTGGATAGTGGTTCGTCGTGGTTATAATAGGTGCTTACTGTTGTTTAGGACCATTGGTGCACCGATGACACATGTATTTACTGTGGTTTTTTCCGGATTCTTAAGTGAAAAACAGCGGAAAATCAAACTACCCTTTCGGTGGTTTCTCGTAGTTTATGGAATTATAAAAAAATAAAATAAACCATCAATCCTCCTCTCCAGCTTTTCCTTTTATTCCTTCTTTTTGTTTGCCCAAATCTTTTTTTTTTTCCTTCTCTTTTAGATTTTAGTTTTCTACGGGGAACATATAATTTATAGAAGCACGATATAGGACAAAATTTTGATATTTAATTCTCGCTAAAAATAATTTTATTTGAAATTTTTAAAGAAAAATTAAAAAATTATAATTTTTGAAAAACTAATAACACTTTAAAAATATGATTTTTTAAAGTAAATGGTATATTTTGTACGCTTTTTTATTAAATATAAATTTTGCATATTTATATTATTAAAGGTATTGAGTTGAATATTTAAATTTTTATATATTTATTTATTTAAATTATTAAATTGATTGAATATAATATTTAAATTTGTATTCTAAATTAATAATTTCTATATAAACGAATAAAAAATAAAGTAAATAATATCAATTGTTGGATTTTATTTGCTATGAGTCGTTTTTTTTATATATAAATATAAATCACACAATTAAAAAATATCTGAAAGAAAGTAACAAAAATACATATAAAAACAAAAAAAAAAAAAAAAATTATAAAATTCTTACAAAAAAAATTGTATAAAAATAAAAAATTAAGT
>CANXYI010481827.1:0-13143 GCA_948208565.1 Hura crepitans
TAATTTCATTAAGATGAATTAGTTGTTTTAGTTGAATATTAATGTATGGAATTGTGAATTAAGATTAAGAAATTAAATTAGAATATTTAAATTTATAGAATATTACATGATATGTAAGTTACATATAATATGTGTAATATATAATGTATTATATTTTTATTATATGTTCTAATTAAGTGTACCAAACTTGTAAAAATGCAATTGGAATTAATTTAATTAGTGTGAATAAATTAGAAATGTGAAAATGATACTTGAACTCTAATATCCTAAATGGGCTGAAGTTTATAAATTAAAGAATATGATGATTTAATGTGAAACTTAATGTAATAAATAAGCTAAATCATGTAATATAGAAATACATGGAAAAGGCTATGAATTGAAGAATTAAGATGAATATATGGCAAAGGTATAATGAGAGATGATAAATTACTGTATGATACAATTAAATATTTTTATACTATTATGCTTAAAAGAATATAAGAATATGAAACTTCATATAAATCCAATATGTGTATTCATTTATTATGAATTTTAATACTTTGTATGTAATATGTAAAAATATTAAATTACACATTATAGGATGATTAAGTGTATAAAGGTTATTATAGTGGGATTTAATTTAATTTAATTATAGGATAAACTTATTAAAGGACCAAAATTTATATGATAAAACTAATGGTATATTAAATGTATGAGTAAGTAATGAAGTTAATTATAAGACATATGATAATAAGTAAATGATTATAAGTAATTAACCAAATACTTGAAATAAATACTCTTGAATTTAAATTAGTAGAAAATCTAATTTATTTAGATATATTTGTATATGATGCTTAAAGATAGAAATGTTTAATAATAAGTGAAATAATAGAATTAATTGGATATAAAAAAAATTAAATATTTAGAATAGATGTGTGTGTGTGTGTGTGTGTGTATTGAATTAAAAATTAAAAGGAGACCTAAATATATGTACATATATATAAAGTATATGCTTATGTATAAGATATGGAATGAAAGAAAAAAAATCTAATTATACATATGTAAGTATATATGGAAATAAATAAAGAATTAGATAAAAAAAAAAAGGGATTTGAGTGAATGATAAGTGAAAGGAATTTAATTGGAGAAAGAATAAAAAATAAAAAATTAATAGCATCAAAATACATAAATTATATGGAGAATAATTTTATATATGGACTAATTATTAAATAAAGGAAAATAGAATAAATGATATAAATGTGAAGTAATCATATAATAATAATAGAAATATAATATAAAATAAAATGGGTACATGCTTATAGGTAAGGATAAATTGTATATGTAGGACTAAATTAGAGGTTATAGAATATGTTATGAAATTAATAGATAAATATATATAAAGGACCAGAGAAACTTATAAGTTTTTATAATATGAAACCATTACAGAATTATCTATCATGAGTTGGCATATATATGGATTCTTAAAACTTTTATGAAATTAAATAAATATATCGAGTTCTTTTCATGTGTATAAATAGATATTTGATAATCAATTAGATATATAAAATTATATCAACACCGAATAGCATTGAAATTATAATATACTATATAAAGAGTTAACAAGTAGATAACATGAAATGGTATAGACCAATATACTAATAAAACATATCATAAATTAATATCCTAATAATCTAAATAGTTACAATTAGGATAGATTGACAGGTCAATTAGGGAACTATCGTCACTGCCATATCCTACTGTATAATTCTTCGACACCTACCATATCGCACTTCGGTGCATATAGTTCTTTATGGAGAGTGTTATTCCTTATATTTTTTATTTGGGGACAATGTGCCATATTTGTTATGCGGACACTTCTGCATCATTCCATTATATGTCCCATTATCCTCGCATGGATAACTATTATAGGATTATCACGGGCAAGAATAATATAAAAATTTATAGAAGAATTAATAGAGCCAACAAGAGTAAACATCACACAAATAAAAAAAAATTAAGAGAGAGTTTTAATATTTAGGATTGATAAAAATAGTATATGGAATAATTCCTCCATAGTTAGAGTAAGAGAAAACTTGTATAAAATAGTATAAAGTCGATAATATGATTAAAATGTCAATGTGAAATCTTTAAGGAATGACATTATTATCAATATATAGAGACAATAAAATTTTCTTATAGTCTACTATGTATAAAAATTAATTAATAACTATTTATAAACAAGCATAAGTATAAAGTGAGGAAATCTAAGTCAAAGTGATATGAAAACAACACAGATAACTGTAAAATTAAGATAGTCATAAAGTTACATGAGTGACAAAAGTAATGAAAGACTTACAATCGCTACGGATAGAATCCTAATAGAATATAATAGAAAATATATATAAGAAAAGAAGTGAACAATAGAGTTTTAAATATAAGGAATACAACAAAGGATAAAAATATATAGTATTTATTTATGGTAGGGATACATATAATTGTTAATTCTTGTAAAGTAAATAAGAAATGAATGACAACTAAACATAATTATCTAAAGTAGATAGTTAAGTTATAACATATATAAAAGATAGATGCTAATTATCATAGCAAATATGATCAAGAGATATGCAACTATGAAAAAAGTGCAGTCATAAAGGTGTTAAATAGTTAAAGAGTTTAATAAGCAAAACCCTAGTATAAGCCTTATATAGAGAAACTAATAAAGTAAGGTAAAGAGTAAAATTTATATATTAATATATAATAAGAATCGAAACCAATACATTATGAAACCAAGGAGAAATAGTATAATTAGTTTATAAGATAATTAGAGAATGATTTGTGCAATGGATAATTATACGAAATCATATAGAAGGAGGAATAGTAAAATAAAAAAAATGAAGCATTATAGTAAGCAACATAATTTATTAAAAGATAAAAAAAAAGTGATAAGGCATACAGAGCATAGTATATCTAATATAAAATTTATAATTGAACATAGTTAGTATTATTGTTAATATGTGATAACGTACCAATAGAATAATTCATAATTATTAAATACACCACTGAGCATTGTTGCTTCGTGCATTGGCTTCTTTGCTGATGAGTAGGTCACAAGTCAAGTTAGGCCATACAGTTGATCGAGTCCTAGCAACAGTAAGAGTTTATAAGAGAGAGATACTAGTAAAAAGAGTCTACCACAAGCATCATTGCTTGTAAAAGTGTTCTTGCATCTGTGATTATGTCTTTGTTAAATAGAATACATGTATAATAATTTGGAAAAAAACACAAATGAAAATAATAATTTTAGATATATTATTTATAAATAGAAATTGTATATAAAGTTAGTATTAAATGATAGTTTAATGTTATAAATACTTTAATTTATATATGTGTGTGTGTGTTAAAGAATAGGATAGCCATGAATCTAAGTGATACATGTTATTAGTATATTATGTAAATAGAATAATTATACTGAGATAACTAAATATAGATTAAAATTAAATTGGTAAAGGAATAGAAACCAAACCAATAGTGTGGCATCCTGTACCTGAACTGGTATATCGATTGGGTATAAAGGTGTCATATATGATGTATAATTTGACCCTAGACCTACTATGAAACCCTTATAAACTTTGTAGCTGAATTCACTAGAGAGGAACAATATGTAAGAATGTTGGGGAAAACTACTAAATGGGAATTATACATGAATAATGCAGTCATAGAGTAAAAAGCTAGAGAAAGAGTTATACTAAAAGGGTCACACAACATTAACATTAAATATGTAATAAAGATGTCATTCAAAATATCTAACAATGCAGCAGAGTACGAAGCATTCATCCTTTATTTAAAATTGGCTAAAGAACTCTGCCCTGAAGAACTTACAATTAAAAGTGACTTCTAATTGGTAGTCAATCAAATCAATAGTAGTTTTTTGAAGTGAATGAGAAAAATATGGTATGATATTTAACAAAGGCCAAAAAGCTTCTAATAGGGCTAAACCAGATCAGCACATCATGGAAAATTCAACAAATCCCAAGAGATGAAAATGATGAAGCGAATGAATTGGCCAAAGCAAAAACTGTCGAATCCTCTATACTTACAAAAAAAGGTAATAATTGAAGAAAGTCATAGCCTAGTGATAGACCAGATGAAAATACTATAGACATCAAGACAATATGGCTAGATGAAAGGAAATAAGCAATAGCTAGAGCATGGAAAACTTCTAAATGATAAGAATAAAGCATAAAAGACCATTCAAAAAGCTCTATAATATTCAATTATAGATGGGGGCAACTATACAAAAGAGCTAGAATGCACTTATGGTTAAAATACATAACAGAAAAATAGGGCAATTATGTCATATGTGAAGTGTATGATGGTATTTGCGAGGCTCATGCAAATGCCCAATCAGTTGTAAGAAAAGTGTTATTATATGGCTATTACTAGCCTGCAATACATAAAGATACACAAGATATAATTCAAAAGTGTACATAACGCCAAATTCATGGGAAAGTCATGAGAAAACTATCAGCACTTCAATAACCCATGGGAATAAGTTAGATGTTCGATTAATAGGGACAGACATTTTAAGACCCTTTTCCAGCAGCAAAAGGGCAAAGGAGATTCCTTATAGTAGTAACCAAGTACTTTACCAAATGAATAGAAGTGGAACTAGTAGCAATAATAACTATTGGGAAAATTAGATACTTCACTTAAAGAGAAATTGTATGCAAATTCAGACAACTTAGGATAATCATTATAGACAAAGGCAAAAAAATCAATTTAGCCATATTCTGAGAATTTTGCCACATCCTTAAAATTTAGTTATGCTTCATATCAGTGGCTCATCCTAAACAAATGGAATGACAAGTAACAAATAGGGTGATACTAGAAGGATCGTAAAAGAGACTAAGGGAATCTTTGAAGAACTACTAAATGTCATTTGGGCCTAAGAGGAAACATATTTTCCCTAACATATGGATCCCAAGCAGTGGTACCAGTAGAGATTGAGGTCCCATCATACATAATAGAGATGTCCAATGAAGAGAACAATTTAGAAGAATGCAATTAAGACCTATATATGAAAAAGAAAGAAGAGATATGGCCATGATTAAGAACAACGCTTACAAGCAGAAGGTCTCAAATACTAAAATGAAAAAAGTCAAAGAAAGACAGTTCTAAGCAGGAGATTTAGACTTAGAAAGGTAGACATTGGCCAATGTAATGCAAAATCAGGTAAATTATTGCCTAATATGGAAGGACCCTACATAGTATTGCAAATAGTTAGACCAGGAACTTACAAGTTAAAGACTATTAAAGGGAAAGAAATTCCAAAAGCATGGAATGTTGAAAACCTTAAAAAGTACTTTGTATAAAGGTCCTAACTTATAGTTCATAGTTAATTAGGCCCAAGATTGCTAGAAGAAAAGTTATTTGATTGTAAAGTCCTTAGACACAAGATGTCGAACATCATTAGTTAAACAGTAGGCATAATAGCCAAAGATTATAAACAACTTTGTAAATTATAAGATATTTTAGTAATAAGTATTATGAGAATGTGCATATTAAATCACATAAGTATATGTTATTAAACATGGAAAAACGTGCTAAATGGATAACTACTAGTTAAAAACTAGACACAAGTGAAATGTATGCATAATAGAAATACTAAAGCTTAATCAAATTAATTAATAAAACTTAGGCACAAAATTTTGATGAAATTAAAATTTCAAACTTTGGCATATAAAATTAGATTTAAAATTTAAAAGTGTCACCAAAGATGAATTTATAACTGTGCAACTCACTATACATGTCATTTCAAGCCTAGGATTTGTAACAAAGCTTGAATTTTTAATACCAAAGAAGGACAATAAAGAACAAAAATAAGTGCTAGTCAAAAATTTGACTTAGCATAAATAGATCATGTGCAATTAAACATGAGTTAAAATTAACTCAGTTTAATTAGAAGATGCACAAAAATAGGCAATCTCATCATTCGTGAAATTAACTACAAGGAAAATGGTTACAAAAAGAGTAATAAAACTACAAACAAAAATAGAAGAAAAGTTGACATTCAAACATCAACATCATTGTTGTCATCATTATTGTCACCAAGATATGGAAGCCCTCCTTCATCTTTGTCTAGTGTGTCCAGTTCTTTGACCCAAGAGAAGTATAAATCTGGATACTCTTTCAAGCTCCAACAAGAAGAATTTTATCAATCTAACCTCTAGATTACATATTTTTTTCTTCTCCATTAAAAATTCCTCTTTATAGTTAAAAATTTTAGCCTCTCAATCGACCTAGTTCTTTTCCAGTTCTTTGATTTTGAAAGCCTAAGAAAAAGTAAGTTGCTTAGTCTCATCTAACTTTCGAACTTTAACTTGAAGCTCGTACATTTTAGACTATAGTATTTTCCAATATGATTTAAAGGCACGAATGTGTTTATCACATAGCATAATTAGAGAGGTAGATAATTGCATGCCCTATATATAAAAAATGTAAAGTTATTTAGGAAAACAAATTCATAAAAAGGCGCTAAATGAGAGAGGTGAATAGTATCTCTAAAACACAATTGGTGTATAAAATTGCAAGTTCTTCAAGGTCCTCACATGTAGCATATCTCTCCTAATTGGTAGCCAAATCAACAGAGTGCCAAAAATTTTCACAATAAATAGAAATTTAATAAAACTTTTTTCCCAATTGCTTCTCCGAAGCCTTACTCATGTCTAACATATGGAGGAACTTATCAAGGATATTTTTCTAAGGAGATTGGTCTTCGAAAGTTTGAACACCAGTGGTATCCGTTATATCAATCATGATGTAAGTGACAACAAGTGCCTCGTTATCAATTGCCATGCTAGTCTGGTGGTTGATCGGGGTATCATTAAAGGGGTTTTCATTAGAAGAATATAACATTGTAAGATACTTTCACTTTCTTATTTTAGCCTTTGCCTTTCTGGCTGTATCTCTCAGTTCCTCTAACTCGGTGGTCTATATATCTTCAATACCTAGCACAAAAAACAAACATTAGAAATGGTAATTATACTTAGGAAATAAAAAAAAGTTAAAAAAAGAAACCCATTGGATAGAAGGAGGAGTTTCTCATTTAAAGGGATAAAAGTAAAAAAGGACAAGCTCCCCCAAAAAAGGGGATTTTTTTTTATGTTATTGAGTAAGGTATTGCAGTTTATATAGGCATACTAGGATGCATGATCCTTTATGAGCATGACCCTATCTGCTTGGTGCAATGGGAAATCTCTCCATCCCTTCTTAGCTCTAAAAAAATAGAAATTTTTCCTTTCATCCCTTGATAGGAGTATTCAAATCAAATAGAGATCAATTGGTTTAGGAAGTAAAATTGACAAAGGACTTATCTATTTTACAAGATAGGTAGTAAAAGTAACTAAAAACTCCAATGAAATAGGAATTTGAAATTAGTTTAGTTAGCCCTAAAGCATGCTAAGATAGCCCAATAATTAGGATGTAATTGGTTTGGAGCGAAATTGTAAGATTTCGTGATTGTTTTGTAGAAAGGGTGGAAAGAGAGCCGCAAGCCATATTAAAGTATGATTTCATAAAGGCAAAAAAAATTGTTGAATAGGCTATCTTAGATAAGAATATCAATCAACGATCTTATGATAATTAAATCAATGGGAATATCATAATGGTTCCTAAATTAAGCAAGCCCATCTATCACGGATTTAGAATGAATGGCTATAAAATGAGGAAATGGAGATAAAGGAATAAAGGAACGAGGGGTGAAAGTTCTTTATTTTTTAGGAATTAGGGCCCTATGATGGAGCTCATAGGATTAAGTGGATTCAAAACAACCAAATGAGGATTCTGATGACTTATTGTCACTTAAAGACTCAATGTCGATAGGTTGCTTATTTGAAGAGGCCATTAAATGTAACTTTTTGAGAAAGTGTGACAAAATATACTTGCTTAGTAGAACGAGTGAGATAATGTGCAAAATGTCAAAAGGTACTCTCAAATGTGAAAAAATGAGCTTTTATAGACAAAAAAAATAAGTTATAATGGTCATAAAGTAGTTGAAAAGCCATTTTGTGATATGTCGGGAGGTAGCTATCAGCATTAAATGATTTAGGAACTTGTACCGATGATCGATCTTTCAGTCAAACTAGTGGAGGGTGGTAAATGATAACATAAAAAATTAAAACCTATTCATAATAAGATTTCTATACGGTTGAGAAATTGGACAAAATAAATAAATGAATAAAAGAACTATTAGAGAAGTTAATGTCCTATTTAAGTAGGAAAAGTCAAACTATATTAGGACTAGGACACTTGTCATGATAGTAAGTGGAAGAGAAAAAGAAAAAATCCCACATTATCAGGTAAGCAATTTAAATCGATTGTTAAAAATCTCTACTTTTGATGATCACTTGACTAATTTAAGCATCAAAATGCTAATCCTGAGAGAATTATGGCTAGTTCTCATTTATTTTGCAAGTTAATTGCAACTGCTTAATCAATGTCTAGTAATCCAAATAGACCACTATCCTTATAGCTTTATAGTAATTATCACTAGCTAAGAGTTAATTCAAAATTGATGTTCTATAATGATTGTGAAATATAAATATTTTTATTTTCTATTTATTTTTTGCAATATTCATGTTTTTCTATGATTTATTGAGAAAATATATCTCAATTATTGTTTCGCTAATTGATGTAATAGGGCTCGTTATAGAATAACATACTCCTATCTAACAAGATTATAAATATTAATTATTTAACCGAACTACTGTAAGTGATAAGTAGCATAATTTTATTATAAATAGTTTTTTTTTAATTATGTTATGAAAATATATGATTTAATTTAAATGAATTGTGGTTGAGTTTATTGGTTAAGGTTGGCCTGTCTAATTTTTAATATTATTAATGTGTTGAATTTTAATGCATGTCTAAAATTATTTGTTAGTTAGGAATTATTTATAGTATGCGTAGTGCTTAATCTAAAATTAAGAAAAAATTGATTGACAATGTAACGGCTTATCCCGCCTAGTTAGTATTTTCCGCTTTGGCCCGGGTTGCCCAATCACCTCACGGCTTTGTCCCTTGGACAAATGGTGCAACACGAGGACTTCCTAAGAGGTCACCCATCTTGGTACTACTCTCGCCCAAACACGTTTAACTTTGGAGTTTTGATGGGATCCGATCGCTCAGCACCCAAAAGCTAATCGGGCCAAAGTGGACAATACTAACCTGACGGGATAGGCCGTTACAAACAAAGCATCTTCAAAAGCTATAATTAATTTATTGTATAAACTAAAGAGTCTATCATTACATTTATAATATCAATCCAAAGAATATTATACAAAAATTTATCATTGGCTAGACTTATCTTTCATTTAATTAATCTATTTAGTTATTGCACTCCTTTTTTTATAACGTTTAATTTTTTGAATTTTGAATTTCTTCACGAACTCTTATTTATTTAATTTTTTAGTTTTTAAAAGATTTAATTATTTTTAATATATGCGATTTAAACTCTACTCACTGCTATTATAATTTATTTTGTTTTAGAAAATAAAATTTTATTTTTGATGATTTCGACATCTATCATAAATGTTATAGTATACTAATAATTTTTTTTAAAAAATGCCACTTTGAAATTTTTTATAATTATATATGCATTTCAAAATTAGAATTAATTTTAGAAAGAATTCAGTACCATTAAATGAAATAAACATGTAAAAGAATATTTTTCCTTATTAGGGTTCAAACAAATTTAGTTTCTAACACTATTTCACCCTTTAATTGTGTTAATCACATTCATTGTCATTAAATTTTATCACTATTAATAGGTTAATTATAAAAAAACTAATATAAAAGTAACTTAATTTTTATTTTTTTACTTAAAATCATAATAATTGAAAACAAAAATTTGTCACTAAATTTTTGACATAGCACCTTCCAAAAGTATGAAATATATCAAAAAATTTTAAGTGAATTTTTAAAATTTTTTATTTAAAAATTCTTTTCCAAATTGTTGATACTTAATAAAAAAATTAAATATATCAAAAAATTAAATAAATATTTTAAATAATTTTTAAATATATCATGTACATATTTAATCTAAGTAATATATTTTCTAATAATATCATATCACAAGTTAATAATTGATCATTAAATTTTTATTTATAAGCCACTATACTTTTAGATAAAAAAATTTATAATCAATTTGGAATAAGTATAAAGTTTTAGGACTAATGATTTCCCTTACGCTCTTTTGCTAATCAAGACCATTGAGAAATCAAATCAAGTCAATTGGAATAATATTTTTCGTGGTCACTCAATGATTCCTAAATTTTAGTTTTGGAATACTATGTTGATATGATTTTATTGGGTGTGGGTCCAAATACCCGTACATTTCCTTCCCTTTTCAAGTCTTGTGCTAAAATTGCAGGCACCCATGAAGAGAAGCAGATCTATACCTATGAGTTTGAACGAGATGCTTTTGTGCACACTTCATTGATTACCATATATGCTCAAAATGGTGAAAATGTGATTCTAGATTGAATTTGGAGAAGTATCCTCAGAGCAATATGGTTTCTTTTATGGCTTTGATTACTGCCTATGCTTTGAGGAGGTTCTAGATCAAACTCGATAGCTTTTTGATGAAATTCTTGTAAGAGATGTGGTACTTGGAATGTTATGATAGTAGGATATACTTAAAGTGGTCGTGTTGAAAAAGTATTAGCATTCTTCAGAGATATGCATTGAGCAACTGTTGAACCTAATATTAGCATAATGCTAACTGTTGTTTCTACTTGTGGTCGGTCTAGATCCCTAAAGTTGGGTAATTGGGTCTCGAGTCGAGGAGTGTGAACTAAGATAAATCTTAGGCTTATAACTACACTTGTTGATATGTATGCCAAATGTTGGGAATTGAAAAAAGCTAACATTTTGTTTGAGAGAATAGAAATAAAGAACGTGGTTCTATGGAATGTCATTATTGGTGGTGCAACACCCCCTACCCATTTCTACCTGAAATAGGCAAGGTGTGTTACTTCCCGTTGAGGTCACCCATCATAGGATTTCCCTAGGAGCCTTTCATTTAACTTTTATCCAACTTTGACCAGGTTTGACCAAACTTAGCCTTAAGCCCATTCTGATTATTTATTCCCTAATTACTGTCTATTTTAGTCCGTTAAAACCCTTATCAGGCACTATCAGATATTTATGAAAAATCGGGTAGCATAACAGCTGCCCTGGTAACTAACCCAATTTAATCTATAAAGAAAAGCACTTCTAAATGATCATCCAACCTTATACCCCTTCTGGACCCTCCGGTCCTCCAGAATATAGTCAACATCATCATGACAAACTCATTTCATCCATCACAGGGTTATAGACCCATTAACACACAAGCATGCAGAAGCATATTTCCATTAACAAGCAAAACTGTACATACATTCAATTTAGAGTTTTAGCTATACAAACATCCCATACTCCCACACTATCTATGTACATGAGTGCATCTATATGTACAAAATACAAAAGGAAAACAAAAACAAATACCAACAGACTTTATGGTAGCTACAGTAGTAATGACGTTTGATGCTAGTCAGCTCTTTGTCTACTACCTGTGCATCAGAATACCGACACACTGAGTATGACACTCAGTGGTGAATTAAACCAAATAGGTTATGTCAACTCATGCAAACATGCACCATGTAATGTTCCACATACAACAGTTAATCCTAACAATCTCTAAGGTCATTTATTTATTTCACCCAGTTTACTTATCTGTTACTCTCAGCTTTCTTATCAGTCATTTTATATTAATTTATTACTTTGCACGCCCATACCAGATAGACTACACTTTAAGAAACTGGATAACAGGATGCGTCCTATGTAGTGGCCCACTTTTAGGGCCTAGGTAGCTACACCTACCTTCCCCAATACTCAGGGACCTATAGCAGATAGCAGGGACACATCCATAGACCACCCCCAGTACCTACACCTTATAGCAATAAGCACCAATGGTGGATACTTAGGGACCCGTCCGTAGACCAATCCCAATCCATAATAATACCCTGTAGTGTAGTGACTCATCACAGAACCTAGGCAGCTGCACTCGCTATAACTAATACCTAGTAGTGGATCCCAGAAGGACCGACCACCTAGCAGTTACTCTATCCCTAGTTAACCGACAAACCCATCCAGTGGGTACCTAACTGATGGGCCATTAACTATTTTAGACTATTATTATTATTATTTCACCATAACGTTACATTTTATGCCAATATTGTACTAGTCATTGTAACTTTGCCTACGGTGGCAAAGTTACTATTCATTTGGTTAGTTTTCGCAATTGACACTATTCATTTAGTCATTTTCACATTTTGTGCCTTTCATTACTTATACTATTCAAATCCCATTTTCAAGGTTTTTTTACCTCATTATTCTCACATCAACTCCACATTATGAAATATACTAATTCACCAATTTCTAGTCACATTTTCAAATCCAATTAAGTTACATTTTTAGGTCACATAACATGCCATTTTTAGGTCAATTTCCTTAGGCTTTCCACATTAAACTGGCACCCAATATGCTTCAATTACTTAACCCTACATGCTATATACATTTAGACACACCATTCGGCCACCATGAGCACACACATTCACATATGAAATCTTTCCAAATTAAATCCACAAATCTTATTAAGTTAATGCCAAATACACCATTATAATGATAATTTGCCTAATTATATGCATATACCCTATTTTATCATATTTCCATACAAGTTCACACACATAAACTTAATCAAACAAGTTTGACATAATAAATTTGAATTAATCCACATACCTATGGTGCATTCACACCCCTTTCTCCACCACTTGACCCTTGAATGCCTTGCTCCCTCTCACTTGGAATGGACACCCCTAACATACACCAAATTGAGCTTAGAAAAATTCTAAAAAATCACCTATAACTCCAATTTAAATTTTAAAATCATAGTAACTCTTAGAATTGCCTAAGCTACCTATATCAAAAATAAAAATTGAAATTGGATGATTTTTGCTTACTTTGAGCACTATTCACCTAAGTGGTGAATTGTGTAAATTTAAGCTCCTTCCTTAAATTTCTTGATGGATTTGAGGTGTAGGAATGATGGAGGTTTTAATTCTAATA
>CANXYI010481958.1:0-11643 GCA_948208565.1 Hura crepitans
ATGGTAGCACAGGAAGATGAGATAGGGGTTGAATTTGCAATTTACTACTTAAGTAAGAAATTTCTTCCTTACGAGATCAAGTGCATAGAAGTGGAAAAGATTTGCTTAGCAGTGGTGTGGGCCTTGAAGAAACTGAGACACTATTTCTAATCATATACTATACAGCTAGTGTCTAAACACAACCCATTAAGATACCTTCAGACGGCACCATCTTTGGTCGGCAGAATAAGTAAATGGCTTCTTTTACTTTAAGAATTTGATGTTAAGTACATTATAAGAAAGACCATAAAAGGGCGAGTAGTTGCAAAATTCCTAGCCAATCATCTATTAGAAGGTGAGTAGTTGGAGTTCGAATTCCTAGATGAAATCTTGAACCCGATTGTAGTCTAAAAATGGTAGATGTATTTTTATGGAGTAGTAAATAGCAAAGGGGCAGGAGTAGGAGTGATTTTAGTAACTTTTAAAGGAGAAAAGTTGCTATTAGCTAAAAACCTGAGATATAAAGTCACAAATAACATGGCAGAACATGAAGCCCGCATATTCAAACTTGAAGCATTATTGACTCTTGGTGCAAAAACAATTGAGGTGTTTAGGGATTTGTCATTAGTAGTGTATCAAACCAATAAAGAGTGGACCATCCATGAGGAAAGATTAAAGCCTTATGCAGAATACCTAAGGTCTATTAGTAGACAGTTTGAAATATGCACCTTTCGTCATGTTCTGAGAGATGAGAATTAGTTGGCGAATGCATTGGCTACCTTGGTTTCCATGTGGGATAATCCAAAAGGGGTAATCATGAAACCGGTGATCATTTCCAATTCTAAAAGGCCTTGTTATGAGATAGAGCAGGTAATGGAAATAGAGCAAGAAAAAAGACAAACCATAGTTTTATGATATCCAGAATTATTTAAAAAATGGAAACTTCAAAGAAGAAGCCATGGATAAGGATAAAAATTTATTGAGGAAGTTGTCAACTCAATTTATTAATGTAGACAGGGTTTATACAAAAGGCAAGTAAATGATCTTTAGCTTCATTGCCTAGAAGAAAAGGAGGCAGAAAAGCTCACAGAGGAAATACATGTAGGGTCATGTGGTACACATATGAATGGTTTAAAGTTAGCCAAAAAGATAAAGCGCCAAAGAATCCTTTAGCTTACTATAGACCATGATTACTCAAAGTACGTGCAAAGATGCCACAAGTGTTAGTAGTATAGGGATTTAAAACATGTGCTAGTATTAAAACTTCGTACAGGGTTTTAAAATATGTGCTAATATTAAAACTTCATAGCTTATTGTCCCCTTAGCCATTTGCTGCATAAGGGATAGACATAATGGGGGAGATACATCTAACAACTTCGAACGGGCATTGCTTTGTTGTAGTAGCTAATGATTATTTCTTAAAATGGGTCAAAGTAGAATCTTTTAAGAGATTGGGGGTAAGAGAGATGGCTAAATTAATAGAAAAGAGTTTAATATGCAGATATGGGGTTCTGCATCATATAGTTTCGGATAATGGTGTCCAATTTCAAGAAAAAATGAAGACTCTATTATAAAAATACAAGATTCAGCACCATAAATCCTCTCCTTACACGCCACAAGTCAATGGAGCAGTTGAAGCAGCAAATAAGAGCGTTAAAAATATTTTGGCTAAGATAGTTGTGACTTACAGAGACTGGGCTGATAAGCTTCCTTTAACTCTTTAGGGATAAAGGACTACGATTCAAACTTCAACCGGTGCTACTCTATTCTCCTTAATGTATAAAATAGATGCGATGCTTCCAGTAGAGGTTTAGCTTCAGTTGTTAAGAGTGGCAATAGAGGCAGAGATTCCTGAGATGGCTTAAGTCGAATAGAGATTCTAACAGTTGAATTTACTAGATGAGAAGTGATTAAGAGCTAATTATCACAATCAAATTTACTAGAAAATGATGGCATACACCTTCGGTAAGAGGGTAAAGGATTGTAAGCTGAAAAAAGGAGAGCTAGTACTCAAACAAATGAGGCTAAGGCTATCTGACCCAAGAGGAAAGTTTAAGCCAAATTGCGAGGGGCCATTCGTCCTCAACCAAATGTTATCGAAGGGTGCTGTGATCCTTATAGATTGTGATAGAAATGAATTAAAGGAGCTTGTGAATATAGATAGGCTGAAAAGGTTTTATGGCTAAAGAAAAATAAATAAGAAATAAGAGAAATAAGAGCCCTACAAGTCAAAAACCAAAAAACGATAGTCTTACTAAAAGTGGGCACCCCGATAGGGTGAAAAACAAAAAAAAGGCTTCCTATACAATAATTAGGGATTGAGAGAAAATGGTCAATCAAGAAAATAGGTTAATTGATGATAGGAATTTAAGATGTAATTAAGATCTCCCTTGATTAAACGAGGAAATGTGTTGTTGCTTTGATGTCTTGTTGTGATTATCATAAAATGCCAATATGATGTTGCTAGATAAGACCACTTTAATAAGTACGATTGAGCATTTTATAAATTAAAAGAGGATAATATTAAATACAATCAAAAAAAGAACAAAATAAAAGTAGAGAAGTTTCTTTTTTACTTCTTTTTTTAAGTCCTCTATTTTTTATTGCTGCTCTTGCCACCCATCTTTAGCCAGTGGGTCTGGTTGTCTAGAGAAGGGCCTATTACCTATTCTTTATATGCATCTAAAGTCTAAAAGTTGCAAACGACCCCGGGTTCAATATTCATCTTCAAAGGTAACTGCCTCCATAGGTCATGATAACTAGAAGTGAAGGTGATAGATATATCCCCTCCTCTAAAAGACAATAGGTAGGTAATGATCCTTTGGGTCTTATCAAACTACCTTACACAATGTTCAAGGATGCAAAAGGTAACCTTGTGAAAGTTGATTAAAGGAACACAACCTAATAGGCCACTACACTGCATGTACTGTAAGCAAATCCAAAGGTTTTTGAAACTTATAGCATCATCTGTTAGAGCACTCAGCCATGAAACCCATCTCTCAACATCTGTGAAATGATGTATAACGGCTCGAGATAGCAAATACTTCAAGCCATAAGATCCAAGGACACAAGATAAAGGATTGTCCAATAGGCAAAGCTTCTCTTATAGCCAGACCTAACAAAACAAAAATGTTGTTAAGAATAAAAACCTATGAAGGCATCTTAAGCAAAAGTTAAGCAAAGGGTAGGGTGAAAACCCGTAAAGGGCAGTCTATCCTTAAAAGGTCTGCTAGGAATGAAAACTTGTAAAAGCTTCCTAGGCAAAAGGCAGACTAAAGAATAGGGCAAAAAACATTTTTTGGGGCAGTTTATTCAAAGAAAAAACCTAAAGCAGAAGCGGGCTCCAACAAAAGAATTCAGGTTCTCTATAGTGCACATCATCCAAACTAAGAATTGTTTTAGCCAAGATTAGAGGAAAAGGATTCAGCCCTTTCTTTTAATCATTAATCACGTTGAATAGCTAACAGTCTCCAAAGTGGTCTTTAACTGAAATTATCAAATATTTAGAGAACAATATGAATAAATATGCACTCGCACAGAGGGATAGAATGTCTGTGTAGCCTTTAACATAGTCCAACAATGCACTCAAAGAGATTGGCCCTCTCCATGGAACCCATTTGGCAGCCAAGGATGGCAATATGCCCAGTGCATCGACAGCCTCGTATGGGTAGCAGGGAATACAGGTTGGATTTTGAGGTAGTGTGTCGAAAGAATAAAACACACCTAAAATTGCAGCAAATTCCTCGAACAGGGGGTATAACTCTTAATGAGAGAATCAGAAGACATGAAATTATGAGTCCCAAAATTGGGTCGCTACCTAGAGAAAAGTCTTATCAAGATGCACTCTTCGGATAAATTTTAGCCCGCTATAAGGAGCTAAGGTGAAAGTTTCCCATGTAAAAGGGAGATCAAGAATTTTATAAAGCTTTTTGAGGAATTCATCACTCATTATTGCAAAAATGAGGAAAAAACTCAAGTGGCACGAGGATTTATGCATGCATTAGGTTATTTATAGCTTTAAAAGAAGAAAAAGGGGCATTTTGGACAAAAATAGGCATTTTTGGCTAGAAAACGGGCATTTTTGGAGTGAAAATGGGCATTTCTAGTAGAAAATGGCTATTTTGAGCTAGAAAATGGGCATTTTAGGCTTGGCCTAAAATGGCCATTTTTGACTGGGAAAATGGCCGTTTTTGTTATCCAAAATGGCCATTTTCACTAAGCTAAAACAACCGTTTTGGTGTAGAAAAAATGACCATTTTCGCCTTAATATAAAAGGTTCAATTTTTTTATTTTTTTGCCATTTTCATACATTCTGACAACTTTTCACCTAAGCACCATATAAATATACGTGTGTAACTATGCCGCCAGCTTATACCAGAGCTCGTGGTAGTATCGGGTTGGCTCATTGATGAGGAGGTGGAGCGATACAGATGCTTAGCGACCATCACTCAGATTGAGAGCTAATATATATACACCCAAACACTGTGAGATCTAGATCGAGTGGATTAGCTGCTCGCCTAGGTGGTATGGTAAGAGTTCTACCTACAGTGGTGCACCACCTACCCGACCGTTACCTTGGAGTTCTTCAGTACCTTCGGATTCCGATGGGCCCGGCCAAATGATGCATCTGCCATCCACTTCATCATGCTAGGGAGCAGGTTCAATGTTTCCTTCTTGTAATTCACTGAGCTATTATGTCTACCCATAGATAAAGACACAGAGGTCCCTGAGAGCCTAGATGAGCATTAGGGCTCGATTGGTTGGCTTGGCACTGTCTACAATGCTAGCCAGACCAAGGCATTTGCCATTTGAGACCCAGTCCATCACTACCTACATCGGGTCTTAGCTTTTAGTTATCTCAGAAGAGTCAGCAGCTTTATTCAGTTAAACCAAACTGAGCTATATAGCCTTTAGGCCATAGAGCACAACATCTAGTTACACCTGACTTAGACCCTCCTAGAGCACCCACATCGGGCTAGCTGATCCCCAGGCAAAGGGATCATCGTTAAGGGGGTTATCACTGCCATATTACTTGGGCTAGGCATCCCAGAGCAGTATCTTGGTGAGTCTTTTTGACAGCAGCTATAGGTTGAATGAGACACCTACATCGCCATCAGGATTGCAAAAGCCAATCCTCGAGCACTAATAGGCTATAAGCTGCTGACAAATGCTGAGTTGGATTAGCAAGTAGGGATGATCAATTTATGCTGGATCTCAAAGAGCTTTTAGGGATAGACTTGACTCCCGAGAGGCCGGCCCAGAGGTAGCGGACCAATGAGAGGGGTCCATCTTTTTCAACACCACCTCTGCCATCACTCGAGTCTCTTTTCTAGAACCTGGAGACTTAAATGATGGAGCAGTTCTAGCTAATCAACGCTAGCCTAAGCACAAAGATTGAGGAGTTTGAGCATCGGACCACCCAGAGTTTAAAGGTGATAGAGGTAGAGCTTCAGATGCTAAGAGACTAGAGATAGCCTTTGGCTCCTTAGCCTTTATTTTATCTTGTTTTGTTTTATTTTATTTACCTATACATATTAGTCTAGGACACAAAATATTATACTTAAAAAGTATTCATTTATAAAATTGACATATTTTGTTCATTACTTTTATCCTTTTGGCAAAACATGGATAAAATAATAGAATAATAAAATACATGACGAATAATAATAACAAGTAATAAATAAAGAATGAAATAAGGATATAGATAAAATAATAATAAAAGAAGAAGAAGAAGAAGACAAAGAGAGAGATAAAAAAAAAGGAAGAAAAAAAAGAGAGAGAAGAGAAGAACAACAAGGAAAAAGCATAAAACTATGGTTTTCAAAACCATAACATGAATTCAAAAAAAATGCACTCACACACACAACATGCATCCATGTTAAAAATGACCTCTAATGAACTAATGTGTTTTACTTCATTTTTTTCTACTCAAGGGGCAACCTAAATTTTTTAAGCAACCTCACAAATGTGTCAACGTAACATTATCTACCAGTTGTAGGCAGCAAAGGTGGCAACTCATTAACAACAAATCCTTTCAAAAAAAATTATCTTCAGGTACAACGCCTCATAGCACTGCTCGAGTTCAGGTGCAATGTCTCATAGCACTGCCTGAACCAAATTATCTTTGGGTGCAACGTCTCATAGCACTACTCGAGTTCAGGTGCAATGTCTCACAACACTACCTAAACTAAATTATCTTTAAGTGCAATGTTTCATAGCACTGCCTGAACCAAATCAACTATGGGTGTAATGTCTTTAGCACTATCCATACCTCATTAACTTGGATCACGGTGATTCTTACGAAATGATTACCCTATGAGGTATATGTCTCTTTCCTTTTCGAACTTTGGGTCACCTTACACACTTTATAGTCGCCTCTCCAAAGTTAGGGGCAATTATAGACACTGGGTCTTTAGGGCTCTTATGTTTGGTTTGCCTAATAATGATGAAAAGGACAAAAATCCTAATAACATGGGTTTTTTACATTCGAATCAAAGATCTCAAAATTTTCCTAAAAAAAAGGTCAAAATGGCCGTTTTCCAAAGGAAAATGACCGTTTTGGAAATATGGGCTGTTCTTAGGAGGGAATGGTCATTCTCGAGCAAAAATGGGCCGTTTCCACCAGGAAATGGCTATTCTCAGGCTATAATGGCCAAAACGGCCATTTTAAGCTGAAAACGGCCTTTTTAGCCTCGAAAAGTGTGTATAAAAATGAATTTCATTTCTCCAAAGAGAGGTTGGTCATTTTAAGGAGAGAGAAAATTTTTAGAGAGAGAAAATACACTAAAATGGCAAAATACAGTCTTTGAACACCATTTTTTGGGATTTCTGAAGATTCAAGCTCAGTTTTATGGTCCGATTGAGATCTTTTCTAAAGGCAAATATATTTGGTGTGTCAACTGACCCATTTTCTACTATTGTCATTTTTCTTTCTATTTTATCCATCTACCAGTTAGATGTGATAATTTATTTAGGCAATATTTTTTACATTTGTGGGACTGTTAATTTTTATTTTATTTCTGTCTGCCTATCTATTTTTGCTTTGCATACAAATATATTATTTTTTTCATTTTTACTGCTTTCATTTTCTTTTTTCTTTATCCATCTACTAGTTAGATGTGATAATTTATTTGTGCAATATTTTTTACATTCGTGTGACTGTCTATTTTTATTTTATTTTTATCTGTTTGTCTATTTTTGCTTCGAATACTAATATATTATTTCTATTATTGTGATGCAAGTTGTTTGATTATTTGGGATCTAACTATTATTTTTTCGGCCACCTCATTAAATCCCGGCGAAGTAATCTTTTAACGACCCTTTATTTTTTACTATCTATTTTATTATGCTTTTTGGGTGTTTTCTTTTGATTTCTTTTATTATCGCCTATTTTTGGTTAGATGGTATTTTAGGCATTCCAAAATGTAATTTTCTTTTTATTATTTATTTGGTTAGGATGTATTTTAGGTAATCACCATGTAATATATTTTTTTATTGCCAAATTATTTCCTTGTATATTCCATGAATTATGTAATAATTAAAAAAATGATTTTTCCCATGTTGGAAAAATAACCAAAACATTTTTTATTTAATTAATTTGTGTTTTGCTAATAAAATGGGTTTTGATTTTTCTTAATAAAAGTCACAATAATAAAAATTATTTCCTATTAACCAAAGTTCTCAAATTAAATCTACCACCCGGTTTTATGTATGATATTTTCAAATTCAATCCCGAAATATTCCATGAACACCGTATTAGGTAGAAAATGATTTTGCACATTAAAAGGAATAATAACAAAAATCATTTTATACCAAATTAATTAGTACTTTATTAATAAAATAAATTCTAATTTTTTTCTTAATAAAAGTTGTAACAATAAAATCCGTTTTCTAAAATCGACATATGTGAATGAAAGTTCTCAAACCAATCATTCAATTTTAATAAAAGTCACTACAATAAAATCCATTTTCCAAAATTAGCATGCGAGAACTAAAGTTCTCAAAACAATCAACTGCCTGATTTCATGTATGATATTTTAATTCCAAGCACCTATTTATTTTTCTATAAATATATTATATAACTCCTCATACGTGAATATGTGATTTATCTTAATTATAAAATGTCACTTGAGAAAAAGAATAATATTAAAAATTCAAACTCAATTTCCATATTAATTTGGGGTATAAATAAGAGTAGGATTCCAAACTACTCTAGTTTTGGCCCTATAAGGTATTTCTTGACTCTATTTGGGTGGCGACTCTTACCTTGTAGTGCCTAACTCGCTCATTTTAGGCTAACTAAATAGGAACGGCTTTAGATTCCTCTAGCTTCCTTCTCATCTTTCGAGACTCAAGGAGTGAGATTTAAATCGAGTCTTCAGCTGCTTTGATTTGACCGGCCCAAGGTAAACATAAGGGACTTGAACACACAAGCTCTCTAGAAGACTTATCTCGAAAGGATTAATAAGATAAAGGCAGATGATTTTAAGGGTAAAGGTGTGGCAGATGCTAGTGCAGTAGAGTACTAGTTAGGCATGACAATCAGAATCATACAGTAACTCAAGTGCACGCCAGAAGAGAAAGTTATCTATGCAACTTCCTTGTTATACAAGGAAGCCTTCAAGTGGTGAGAGGTTTTAATAGAACACAAAAGTGAGGCTAATGTGACATGGGATTACTTTTTAAAGGAGTTTTAGAAGAAGTACATATCTGAGCACTACTTAGATGCTAGAAGATAGGAGTTCACAGACTTTAAGCAAGGATATAAGTTAATACTAGAATACGAGAAGGAATTTGCCATGTTAAGTAGATATGCTAAAGATATGGTATAGACAGAAGTCGACAGGTGCAAAAGATTCAAGAAGGGGCTAAATATGAAGATTAAGGCACACATAGCTCCTATAAAGATTCAAGATTTCTCTATACTGGTAGCAACTTGCCATGTGGCAGAAGAGGTACAAAAGGAGAGATAAGAGTTTGACTAGAAGAAGAGATCATATGGTTAGAGATTAGCAAGTGTAGCACAATATACAGGCTAGAAGTTCTATAGTCTAGGGCACTATAGCAAACCTAGAAGCAGGTTTAGTCTTAGAGATAGGGATAGGGAGCCTAGAGTAAAGCAAGATAATAGCAGTCTTAAGTTCTTAGTGCTTTAGTGACTATAGCTCAGAGCAATCAGTGGCCCAACTGTTAGACTTACCATAAGAGATATAAAAGGGAGTGTTGGAGATTTAGACTAGGAGTCTATTTTGGGTGTGCAGCAAGTCATTTCATTAGAGAGTGCCTGAAGTAGCCTAAAGGTGGACAAGGATCTATGCATGTTTTTACTTGAGGTCAGAAAGGGGATTGAGGAAAGAAGACAGTGGGTACTCAGGCAGTTAGGGCTGAGGGTAGAGTAAAGCCTAGAGCACTTGTTAGGTAGTATGCCATCAAAGAGGAGACTGATTCATCTAATGTGATAGCGGGTGCCTTTCTTCTATTTGATTCTCCTACTTTAGCTTTGATTGATATGGGGTTTACACACTCATATATATGCACTGCATAGGCACAAGACTAGGGGGTAGCATAAAAAATTATTGACATAGAGATTATAGTTAACAACCCTATAGGTTAGCATGTAGTTGTGAACAAGGTCTATAAGGAATGTCCCTTGATAGTATAAGGACATTAGTTCTCATTGAGCTACCTTTCGATGAGTTCAACTTAATCTTAGTTTTTAGCTGATCTTATTGAGCTACCTTCGATGAGTTCAACTTAATATTAGGTATGGATTGGTTATCTATGAGAGACATGGATTGGTTGTCTATGAGAGATATCTTACTCAGTGGTCGATCATTATACCTAATAAAGGTGTATGCACATAACATGTTATTTGACCTTAACTTATACTTTAACCTTATTTAAAACATATTATCGATATGAAAACACATATTAAAATGGGTTTCCAAAAATCTTTCTAAAACTAAGTTACTTATTCAAAATTTGGAATCCTCATACCAAAATTTTGATAGCATGATGGTTATACCAAGCACTATCCAAAATTTTTAATAGTAACCTATAAGCAAGAAAAACACTTCTATAATTTTTCAATTCATTCCATAATTCTGTGATCCATTTAATCACTCTAAACATCATTCAATAGTACACAATCTCAACCTTAGAAAGAGATATTAGTCATGTATACATTAACTTAAAAACATTTTAAAATATAGTTACAAACCATTTATAGCTTACAAAAATACAACACGCTATGGCTTAGGCCCAAAACTAAATACAACTGACATAAGAGTGCATTTTTCTATTGTCTACACATTACATAACTAATTTACATCATTAAAATATACCGATCTTCTGTTACTTGTTTGGATGTCCTAATGTGACACTCCTTACTCGATCTGATCACCAGTCGGCTGCTTGACACAATTAAGGTGTGTAACACATTAAATGTTATCCAAACTTATACCATAAAACTTTTCATAAATTATCCTATTTCTTTTATTTTCAAAATAAATATGAGAATATAATATAAATCCTTTTTTACTTATTAAAAACTTCTTAAAAATCAAATGGCAGGTCTAAAAATTTGGAATCCTCATGCCAAAATTTTGGTAGCATAACAGCTATATCGAGCACTATCCAAAAATTTTTAAACCTATGAAAAACACTTTCATAATCATTTACATACATCCCCACTTCTTCGTGATCCATCTGATCACTCTAACTCATCAAATTCAATAACACAATCTCAACCTCAAGAAGAGATGTCAACATGCATAATTTAATTAGAAGTGCTTTTAGATTTATAATTATAGACCCATTTTACAATAACTATAATTAATTACGTACTTTGGCTTAGGGCAAAAATTACATAACCGACATAAGTGTGTGACTCCTTATACTATATACATTACATAAATCCAATACATCTTCAAAATTCACCAAAAATAAAGCCTTCTCTTTGCTTCTATGGATATCATGAGGCATGGCTCAATTGTTCTTCTTACCTATGCATCACAAACACAATGATGCACTAAGCATATTGCTTAATGGTGTAATCGAAATAATTATTACATATAAGCTTGTAGGCATATCTTTATTCTATCAATGCATGTCAATATTAATCAATAATATAACTTTTAACTTTTTTTACCAATATTTCATGTAATATGTGGGGGTATGCCAATTAATTTAAAATTATATATACTTAATTAAATAAAATTAAACTAACACTTAATGTAATTTACTTATCTCGCACATCACCCATATTTAAACCACTTAATTTATGATACTTGCAATATCAATAATATACCAATAACGTTATAATCATTTCATATTTTATTCATACCATTAAGATTAATTAATAAAATAATATTATTTCAAATAATTACATATTTATAATTGTTTTACTCCGCCCATATTTTTTTTTTGAGAATATAACACCTAAGGATAATGGGATCATTTTGTGTAGTGGTCCACATTTTGGACTTGAATGACTGTTGCACCAACTTAGACCCATGCAGTAGCCTCATAGGTCCTGAATAGTGGCTATACCCATGTAGAATTTAATATCATAATATAAAAGTTTAGGGTCAGACTATAAGTGGACCCATAATCAAATTCGACATCGAAGTGTCTAGTAGCTACTATCTGTCCCTAGTTGACTAG
>CANXYI010482163.1:0-12574 GCA_948208565.1 Hura crepitans
GATCTAAAATTCTAAACCTTTATGGTATAGAATATTAGAGGTCCTGGTGTAGAGGCCAGGTGGCGACTCTACTAACAACTCTCATCCCCAGTAAAAATACATAATCTCTACATATACTATTGCAATGATTAGAGGATTAAACAAGTTGGGCAAATGATTAAAAATGATTATGGAAATGTTGTTTTAATGTGTAAGTTATAATTCATTTTTGGGATAGTGTTAGGGTACAGCCGTTATGCTGCCAAATTTTTGATAAAAGGATTTCTAAAAGTGAATTATGACTATATTTTTGGAAAGTTTTTTACATTCTATATATTTATAAGATATTTATTTATAAAAGATGTTTTAATCACTTGGTTAAGATATTATGGATGGTTGAGTTCAAATAACGTGTTTGTGTGCGCGTTCCATAGTTGAGCTCAGTGATCGGAGTGGGTAAGGGTTGTCATAAGTAAGAACAATTGACATATAATATGTTGTACTGGAAAAAGTGAAGCATAAAATAAAAATTTGATTTTGAGATCTATAATGTAATATGAAATTGAAATTGAGGCCTATATTAGTTAAACACCTACTGGATAGGTTGACCGATTAACTAGGGAGTAGTAGCTGCTAAGACACTTTAATGTCATACCATATTATCCATGGAAATAACTATACTTTGATATGCATATTTTCATGATATTATGTGGTCCATGAGGGCCTCTGCACATGCTGAGACATGAGATATAATGATAGGTGTAGCCATCGAGGTCTAGAATGAGGACCCTTGCATAAGCTTTGAGATAGGTGTGGCCAATGAGGTTTAGAGATAGAACCCATTGCACAAATTGAAATTTATGATGGGTACAGCCATCAAGGTCTAAAATGTGAACCTCTAAACAAGTCTAGATCTCATTATTTAGTTTTCAAATTATAAACTTTTGAATATAGGCAACTTAATAGAATAATGAATATGATTAAATAAATAGAGTGTATATTAAATTGTAGGATAAAGATTGAGATACCTTAATATGTTTGAATTTTTATGTAACCCTATTGCATGCTCAATATTTGATTATAGCCAAGAAGTAATTGTTATTGATTGCTTTCATATTGCATATTGCCGATGGTGTAGTGCATGATTGATTAAATTCACAACTAAGCATATGCTTACCGTATCGATCTTCTAACAAGTAGGTAGGAGATAGATCGTGCAGCTCAGCCTCACCAGAGCAACATAGAAACTAGCCTACTTTGGTATAGATTATAATTATTATTAATGTATATATAATGTGTAAATGCAGTCATGTATAAGCTGTAGATACAATTTTAATAATATTGATACGTAGTACTATGATTAGCAATATATATATATATATATATATGTTTGTATGTATGTTTGAGTTGTGTATATGACCTATTTTTAAATGATGATGATGGATCTTATGGTGGATCAGAAAGACATTGTATGTGAAATTGTGGATGAAATAATTATAGAAGAGTCTATTTCACAAGTCAAAATTTTTAGATTTTTACCCGAACAACCATTATGCTTTCAAATTTTTAGTAAAACTCACTTAAAAGGAATTTCTTAAAGTTGTTAATGATTAAAATCAATATTTCTTCTTAGGACACTGTACTCTACATAAATTAAATATATTGACAATAAACGACAATAGATTTAGACTAAGAGACTAACCATAAATGGTACCTCTTATCGAGCTAAATAAGTTAAGGGCAATAGTAGTGCTATGAGGAGTAGCCTTCTAGGAAGTGGCATCCTTTTATCATGTTTGGAAATCTGATCAAGTAGAAGGTGTTGCATGTTTCATCTTTAGGCACCAATAATATGGTTTTCGATCAAGATATATTTTTGTGCTTGAAGGTGTATTACGTAAGGGGCACCATGTACCTCTTATAAGATTTGTGTTTTGATTCTATCCACTGTAGATACGCATAACTAATATTGATGATATAGGCACCCAACTATCTTGATGTCAGATTCCCTAACCTTCCACTCTTTTATTTAACTTATTATATACATGAGGTGGTTGTCTCAAGCCTATGGTCCATTTAGTTATTGAATTATATCAGACTTCACTTGTAATTCAACTAAGGTTGCACCATTATCAATAAACTAAAACCTAGTATTCATTGCTCTCATAGTTGCTATGAACTTTTAGATTAAGTTATCTACCACCATATTAGCTTTCCCTGGATTGTAGTTAATTAAATAGTAATAGCCTTTTATCATTTCCATCTAATGCCATTGTCTCATATTCAATTGTTTTTGTGTGCAGAGGTAATTTGAACTTTTTATGGCAATGTATTTGTAGCACTTTTTTCCATACAAATAATGCCACCACAACATCAAGGCAAAAATAATTATAGCCAATCCTATCATATGTTAGATAGTTCAATTCATGAAGTTTTCAACTGTCTCGACACATACACTACTACCTTTTCATCTAGCTTCAGTACACATTTAAGTACAAAATGTGATGCATCACTGTACATAACAAAATCCTTCCCCAACTCGAGTTATATAATGACAGGAGTTTTAATCAATATGGTTTTTATCTTGTTGAAAAAAATTGACATTTACTATTCCACACAAATTTCATAGCGTTCCATAACAAACATGTCATGGGATCAACTATTATGGAGATCCCTTTAATAAATCAACTAAAATAACTAGCTAATCCCTAAAAACTCCAAATCTCTATTACATTTTTGGGAGATTTCTACTCTAACATAGCTTTAATCTTACTTTGGTCTACTTCAAAGCATCATATAAGGCAAAGTGTCTAAAAAAAGGCCACTTCATTCAACTAGAACTCACATTTACTTAGCTTAGTATACAACTATTTCTCCTTCAAAGTCTGTAACATCAACCTTATGTGCAACTCATGTTCCTCTTTGGTCTTTGATTACACTAAGATATCATCAAAATAAATCACAACAAATTGATCTGGGTATGGTTGAAAGATTTGATTCATTACATCATTAAACATTGTAAGAGCATTAGTAAGCACAAATTGCATTACAAAAAATTCATATTGACTGTATCTCATATAAAAAGCAATCTTTGGGATTTTAGTCTCCTCAATTCTCAACTAATGGTACCCTGATCTCAAATCAATCTTTAATGTAGCTCCTTGAAACTAATCAAAAAGATTATTAATCTTCAACAATGGTTACTTATTTTTAATGGTCACTTTGTTCAATTGCCTGTAATTAATACACAATTGAAGTGAGCCATCCTTTTTCTTAACGAATAATACTAGTGCTCCCTATGGCGAGACACTCAGTCTAATAAAGCCTTTATCAAACAAATCTTATAGTCGTGCCTTTAATTCTATGGGTGCCTTGTGTTATGGAGTTATTGAGATAAATGTTATACTATGGTGCAATTTAGTCTCAATGTTAAACTCACACTTTGGCGGCAACCATGGTAATTCATCTAGAAACACATATGGAAAACCTGATACCACTGGTATCTGACTAATGTCTAAATCTACCTTTGTATTGCCAACCACATATGCCAAGTATGCTTTACATGCTTTTCATATCTGATGCCTTGCTGCCATCGCTAAAATGACATTTGATAAGGAATTCCATTCCTTAACCCTTATCACCTCATTCCCATTTATTATCTTATGTATGTGTCTTTTCTAATTGAAAATCAACTAAGGCTCTATGTTTAAACACCAAAACCATATCTATGATAATGTCAAGCTCATCGAATGAGAGTTCAATAAGATCCATCAAAATTACATGTTCTTAAATAATTAGAAGAGAATCCAATTTACTCTATTAATTATCATATGTTGCCTAGTTAGATTGCTAAATAGGTTTTAACTCTAACCTTTTATCTTATGCTTATGTTTTGTAAATATATAAGTGTGTAGATTTGTGGTCAATCAATGCTAAAATAAGTAATCCAAGTAAAAAAAATGTACCCATAATCATGTCTAGTGCTTTAGCTTTTCTTCTAGATCGAATTGCATAATATCATGCAGGTGCTCGGGCTTTAGGTCTCAGCTTCTAACTATTACTAGCTCTATTATCGTTATTCTCTCTTTGAATTCTATAAAATGCAAGTGAAAAAACCTAATGTTTAGTAACATTTTCCTACTTCTTAGGGCAATCCCTTTGGTAATTATCTTTAAACCCACATACAAAACATGCACCATGGTTTACCTTCTAGCAGATTCTTCCATGTTTCTTTCTACAAGTCCTAATTATTGTTGGTCACTTCATGTTGTAGAAACAAGTGCACCAATGGCTTGTTATTGCTACTTAGGTCTACACTATGATCTTTGTCCTTACTTCTATTTTTAACTTTGTTTTTAGGATTGTTGTAGAGATTGAATTCCCTTCTATTTCTTTCTTACATTTAGAGTTGAATTAGCTTGGCTTGGTGTGAAAGGTCTTATCTTTTAGAAAGTCTCCTTTCTTTATTTCAACATCTTTTCCATTACAAATACTGCAAATATAAAAGAAGTAAATTCAATGATCTTTGTTGTAGCAATCTACATCTAAATCTCAATATTGAGGCCCTTTTTAATCCATCTACACCTCTTTTCTTTTGTTGGAACAAAATCTTTTGCATAACTACTCAATTGGCAAAGTCCTTTTCATACTTAGATATAGATCTCCATCCTTGCTTCAAATCAAAAAACTACTGCCTTTTGTTTTCAAGATAGGTTTCTAAAATATATCTCTTTTTGAATTCCTATAGAAGGAACTCCCAAGTTAAATCCTCTATAGATTTATATTCTTATGTACTCTTACAACAATGAAAAGCTTCCTTTTGTAATAATGAGGTGGCATATACCAAATTCTCTATTGGTGCACACTATAACTACTATAGGATTCTAATAGTTTGCTCCAACTAGTACTCAGCTTTAGCTATATCATCCTTCGATGTTCTTGAAAGTTATAGTGCCCTAATTTTCTTTACCCTTTCATGATTGGTTTTTTGTAATGCTTAGGGCTATAGAGGTTCCACAAGTGCTAGTGGTAGTAATGGTGGAGCAATCACAATAATAGTTTGTCTAAACCAATCTATAATTTGTTGCAGTAATATAGGTTAAGCTTATGTATAAACTAGTTGTGCTTCATCATTAGGCACCAGAGCCTCTAAACTAGAAAGCTCATAAACCATCTTCAGCATACATCATCACTAGGCAAAGTGTGCTCACTTATCTCATTTTACTATAAAAGAAATAACAATTAGTCTTAAGTAGTGTAACTTTACATGATATATAATCCTAGTTTTTATTACACTTATGCAATTCTAAGCCTAAGAATGCCTAAACCTACTTTAATACAACCTAATGTGATACCTCTTACCCAATCCACCTACGGACTAACTAAGAGACACAACTTGATTAATTTATCTTCCTAAAATCCTTTCATAACTACCCCTTATCATTTATCATATATAGGTTCTTATATAGCAAATTAGGATTGGTTAGCATACTTATTAATTTTGTATAAACCAAATTTTGAGTTCATATCATCGAATTACACATCATAATTTATTGAAAACTCAATAACATAATGGTTGTCTTGGAAGAAAACTAAAAACTTTTACCTGTACGTATAACACTTCTATAATCATTCTACAATCATCATACATTCTTACATAGTAGATATAGAATGGTTAACATAATTATTAATCTTGTATAATCTTATTTTTAGTTCTCTATTATCAAATTAATTATGAGTCATATTTTGCTCAAAATTTGGCAGCATAACGGCTATTTAAGATGAAAACCAAAAATATTAACCTATGTAAGTAACACTTCTATAAATTCTACGGTAATCATGCCACACTAGACACTCCTAATCCATTAGAAATACAATGTCAAAAACAATTTACAAATTATGCTCAATTACCACATTCTATAATACATGAATAAATAATGCACACAACATAATTACAAAAATTATTGCCAAGCTTACAAACAATTACATATTACATTACATAGCTATGCCCAACCCTTTCTCTATATATAAGTGCTAGTAACAAAATATAACATATACAAGGTACAAAAGCGAGAACCAACTTGATGTCCGAACTACCACACTATTGCTTAAGGATGAGCTGCATTCTATTGTCCACTACCTAGGTATCGAGAAAACTGATATTCTAAGCATATGCTTAGCAATGAATGTATTCAAATACACATTGTATCACATGTAAATGAGTTATATAAACATCTAAATTTTTTCAACCATAAGGAATGTTACCACAAAATTTATATACCATACAAACAAGGAAGAGTACCTAAGTCATTTAACTAACAATTTATATTAATTTTACCTAGATCATTTAAATTCTTTCTATTGCCATTATTTAAGTTGAAAACATATTTCAATATTATTTTTTATGTTACAGGCCTATATTCTAGTGACTGCACTTTTAACATTTAATATTAGGATCTAGCTCATGTAGGGGCCTATATTTAGACCTTGATGACTACACCCTTCATAACATAATATATCACAACCATCATAAAAAGTGTTAGAATTTTCATCTAGAACCTCAATAGTTTCACTCATCTTATAAGTTGTGTAAGGGCTCGCATTTTGGACCCGAATGGCTATTTCTATCATAACATAACATATCATAAATAAATGTGTAGTGGCTTTCATGGACCTTATAGTGGTAACATCCACTATAAAATCTCATCATGTGAATTAACAATCATAAAATATATGAGGGTTCCCACTAGGAACTTAGACGGCCACATATATCATAACGGCAGACATTTAGTGTCCTAGCAGCTGCTACTCCCTAGTTGATCGATTAACCTATCTAATAAGTGGTCTAACTAATACGGGCCATAGTTTTATTTTTATTTATTTATTTACTTATGCATAGAAAGTTCACCATTTTGTGTCTATTAAGTTATCAATTCTCTTAGGTTGTAAGAAGTCACTCATATGTCTTATTTTCTAATCATTTCATTTATAATTACTAAATTCCATTTCATTTACCATATTTTGGTTCTTCCTCTATAATGTCTTATGCATACTTTTAATTAATCATAACCTTAATGTTGCATAATTTTCTTACTTAAGACACCACTCGGTCATATACATTTAATGTTGAAAGTAATTTAATTTCATATAATTCTTTAGCCTCTAATTTATTTCATGCCTACATATCACATTCAATATCATCAAGTCATATTCATTTATGATATGTTCACCATGTTCCATTTAACCATGCATGGTTAGTGGTCACCTTAAATTCAACCATATAAATTTCTACCTTTATTCTTTCATCATATAATCCCATGCCATATTAACATTCATTAATCCCCTTTTATATATCACTTACTTAAGTCAAACCATTCATCCATAAACACCCTTCAAACATACAAGATAACTATATTTCAATTTTGAATATTTTAAATAATTTACTTCACTCAATTAAGCCAACTACTTACTCTACCACATTTACACTTCTTCAACATCATCATACATAGGTTTCGGCCATAACGCCTTTCACCCTACTAATTCTAATGCTTTTCAAATCATTTCATCCCAATATGCTTAAAACATGCAATTAAAGTCACTTATACATTAATTAAACATAATCTCCACCTTGTTTATGTTTGTACCTTAACAAACATCTCACACATACAATTACTATTCTTTAAACTTTCTATCTAAGCATACTTTAAACACAACATAAAAGTCATACATATCAACCATGCACATCACACACATGACACACACTTAAATTTAAGAGTTCTATTTAAATTAATGGATAGTCCACTATATTCACTTTCAATTAAAATCAAAGATCTCTAAATGTTGCAATTAAGCCTTGTCCTTCCCCTTCTTAATCATCTTTTCCAATTTCTCTATAATCATAATCAGTTTTATGTTTGAAAAATTTAAAACAAACTTTCTAGAATTCCAAACTTAAATTCATTCATAAAAACATCTAAATGGCATTAAATCCTACATAAAAAAAATATAAGACTAAGAAATTAACCACTTACATATGATCTTCACACTATTAATCCAATTAAGGATTCTCACTTTCTAGCACTATTTAAGGTAAACTAATTGTAGAACATGTGTTTAGGGAGGTGGAGTTTGATTTAGTAATGAAACTTCATAGAATTCTGGTGGATTTATGGTTAGAAGAAGAAAAAGAAAGGTATAGAGAAAGGATCAATGGCATTGGCAATTAGAGTTCAAAAGATGTAATTTTTGGTTATTAATTTGAATATATATATATATGTGTGTGTGTGTGGATTGCTATATTAATGACAAGTGGCATATCTAATAGCCACAATTAATTCCCACCTTAATTCTCTTTAAAAATTTAATCAATAGATTCATGATGTCATTTTAATTCTTTCTTATTCCTAATAATTAGAAAAATAGGTGATTTAAATATCCCAAGAATATTGTAATTTAATTCCAATAGAAACTATTTAAAATAATTAATTTCTTTTTTAATTAATTCTGCTAAATCACTTCTCGATGTCAAAAAATTCCAAACTCAATGCCATTGGCTTAGTTAGAATTTTTGAACATAAATTCATCCTTTTTTCAATTTATTTTGAGCACTTTTAAAATATTGAGTCATTCAGTTTTCACTACGTTACTATTCCCAAGACACCATAAGGAAAACTTTGCTTGCATTTTTAACCCTATAAATGACTTTAATTTCTTTCCAAATTTTATCCATAATTATGTTATCATTAGCACTTACATTCAATAACATCAATGCATCTCTGGTCTCGGGAAACATTATTCAATATTCGAGAAGTATTATTCATAACATGAAAAATTACGAGCATTATAGTTTTTCCCCTTTAAAAAAAATTTAGTCCTCAAAATTACCTAGTCCTATTAGATAGGGATATTGATCCATCATTTGTTCTTCACTCTCCTAGGTGGCTTCATCATTTTTGTGGTGTGTCCATAGTAATTTTAGTAATTGAACCCCTTTGTTACTTAATTCTTTTATTTCTTATGCCAAAATTCTCATTAGTTCCTCTTCATAAGTAAGATTCCACTTTACCTTAATTTCTTCCATCAGTACCAACCGTTTAAATAACTTCAATTTCATTCCAAAATTCACCCATAATTATGTTATAATTAATACTTCTATTTTATAACTTTTAGGCTTCTTAGGTCTAGGGAAATAATACTCATTATTTAGGAAGCACTATTCATAACAATGAAAATTATAGGCATTACAGTGGTAGCATGTCATGGTATAGAGGACAGAGAGAATAGAAGCATTTTAGAAAAGGAGACCATATGGGCTAGGTAAAGTTAGCAAGGTTCGTACCTTAAAAAAGTAAAAAAGGGATCAACATAGTGAACAACAATCCTAAAGGCATGTTTAGAACTAAAAATCTTTTTAGGGGTCAAGAGTAGTATCGAGATAGCAAACATACATGCTAGTGCTCTTGCTTCCATGGATAGGAGTGCAATGGCACCAAAGTTTGAACATTGTGGCATGTGGCATGAAGATGTTTGCTAGATGACAATACTAAAAACATGCTATGGGTATAGCTTAAAAGTTCCTTATTATAAAGATTGTCTAAGAATCTTATAATGACTGCATAGATGCAAGAGTTATCCCTAACAAAGGTCAAAGGTTAAAAGAAAGATAAGGGTGATAGAGTTAGTAGAGATTAGAGGGACATGGCTCAGACCATAGATAAATCTAAGAGAAGAGCTTTCTGGATACGTGATAATGTTGATTCTCTTGAAGTTATTAATGATACATTTTACCTTTTTAATTTCCCTATTTCATCTTTGATAGATTTATGTTCTACACTTCATACAAATGTATTGCATGGGCAAAAGATAAGGGGTTAGTGTAATAATAAGTAAATATAGATATTTTAGTTTGTAATCCAATAGGGCAACATGTTATAGTTAATAGGGTATATAAGGAATGTCCTTTATTAGTTCAATAGCATAGGCTTTTTATCAATCTTATCGAGCAGCCATTTAATGATTTCAACTTTATCTTAGCCATAGACTTGTTGTCTAAGGACAATACAATAGTGGATTTTAGACAAAAGAGGATTGCTTTGCATATACTAGATGGGACAAAGATTGTGGCATTGTGAGATAAATCAGGCTTTATGTCTAGTGTGATTTTGGGAGATGTTACTAGGCAAATGATGAGAAATGGTTGTAAAGCATATTTGAATCATATGTAAAACACCAAAAATGAAGAACCAGACATGAGTAAGATATTAGTGGTATCTAAATTTGTAAATGTATTTCCAAAGGAGTTACCAGGATTACCAGCAGCAAGAGAGTTAAAGTTTTTGAAAAAAGTTCAACATAGTAAAGCACTAGTGTATATTGCTCCATATAAAATGGAACCTATAAAGTTGTTAGTATTAAAGATGCATTTTCAAGAACTGCTTGATAAAAGTTTCATAAGATCGAGTGTGTCACCATGGAAAATGTTGATTTTGTTTATGAAAAAAAAGGATGGTTCGTTGAGATTTTGTGTAAACTATAGATAGTTGAACAAGGTGACTATCAAGAACAAGTATCCTTTGTCTCTTATTGAAGGTTAATTTAATCTACCTAGTAGAGTAGGTGTTTTCTCTAAGATCAACTTGAGATATGGGTAATATTAGTTAAGAGTTAAGGAAGAATATGTTGCTAAGATAACATTTAGATCTAGATATAGGCATTATGAGTTTTTAGTGATGCCATTTGGGCTTACAAATTCTCAAGCAGCTTTTATGAATGAATAGATCTTTAAACCATATCTTGATCAATTTGTTGTGGTGTTTATTAATGATATTTTGGTGTATTCTATGAGTAGAGATGATCGTAAACAATATCTCTAGATAGTATTATAGACATTAAAACAAGAGAATCTATATAACAAGCTCAATAAGTTTGAGTTTTTCCTTAATGAAATGTCCTTCTTAGGATATATAGCATCTATTGAAAGCATTAGAGTTGATCCCAGTAAGACTAAAGTAGTTATGGAGTGGAAGCCACCTAGGACTACAATTGAGATCAAATGTTTATTAGGGTTGGTAAGATATTATACGTGTTTTATTAAATGTTTTTATATAATTATGAGACTAATTACATGGCTATTGCGGAAGAATACTATGCCTTTTGGGTTTACAAAAGTTAAGAGAGTTTTGAAAAGCTAAAGGTTATGATGATAGAAGATCGAAACCTTGTATAGTTAGTGTCAAGGAAGGATTTTACTATCAATGGTGATAGTTCTTTTAATGGGCTTAGATGTGTGCTCATGAAAAAAGAAAAAGTAGTTACCTTAGCTTTAAGGCTATTAAAGCCACATAAGAATAGTTATCCGAAGCATGTTTTAGGGTTAGTGCTTTTGGTTTTTGCATTAAAGATCTAGAGACACTATCTCTATGAAGAGAATTATTATGTGTATACTGATCACAAGAGTCTGAAGTATTGCTTACATAAAGAGTTAAACTTGAGACAATGCCAATAGATGGAATTAATAAAAGATTTTGATTGTTTGATTGATTACCGTCATAGCAAGGCTAATGTAGTAGCAGATGCTTTTACCTGGAAGTGTATGTCTATTATAGGAGCTATGATTGTTACAATAAAGTTTATGGATTACAAAGATTTATTAGCATAATAACAAGTTAAGCCCAATCTTTTAGAATAAGACAAGGATGCCCAAAAAGAAGTTGGCAAGCTTATAGACATTATAGGATCTATCTAACAGGACAATTTCCCTAGCTATGAGATCAAGAATGATTGATGTTTGTAATATCAAGATTGTTTATGTGTGCTTAATTTAAAGAATGTGAAGAGTTAGATATTACAAAAGGCATATAATGCACCTTAACTACACATCCTAGTAGGACAAAAATATACCAAAACTTAAAGCCTTCTTTTGGTGGCATGGAATGAAGTGAAATGTGGTAGAGTTTGTGACCAAATGCCTTACTTATCAACAATTAAAGCTCAGTGTCATGTTTTGTAATACCCAAAAAATATCAATATTAGGAATAATACTTTTAAGCGTGTGAATAGTATTTTTTTAAGGCCGGGAGCAATAATTTTACTAGATAGAGGTATTAATCATAAAATAAATTTGGTTTAAATTTGAAGTCAAAATGAAGTCATTCAGGTAGTTGAAAATGATTGTTAAGTTTATAGTAGTGTCACATGAATAGTGAACTAGTTTTAGCTGAATTGTAAAAATATTCAAAAAGTTGTCGAGAAAATTATGTGGTTGAAAGAAGTTGATAGTCACATATTCTAAAAAGTCTATTAGCACTAGAATTGGAATTTGTAAAGATCCAAAAGTATTTGAACTAAAATTGGGTAAAGTAAAATTATGGCTTTTTACTTATTTTGTTTGCCCTTTTTATGCCCTAATTTTTTAGGCATATGGAATGTGAATTAATTGAATTTTTGGGATTCAATTGAACTGAAGAAAATGAGTATTGATTTTTAAAGAAATGGAAGAAGATAAAGAAAAAAGACATATATATATATATATATATATATATATATATATATATATATATATATATGTATATAGAAAAAAAGCTTTTTTGTCACACTA
>CANXYI010482173.1:0-12691 GCA_948208565.1 Hura crepitans
GTAATTAATTAAAAATTTTTATGTTGTAATTAATTTAGTTTTTTTTTAATATTGTAATTAATTATTGTTATTTTTACTTAATTTTTGTAATTTTGTTGTATTTAGTTATTATTCTTTACTTAAAGATTTTGTAATTAGTAATTGATACTATGCATCATAGGTTCTTAATTTTACTAATAACCTAGGCATATTTAAATAAAGAACTTCATATTGCCAATTATTCCATTTAAATGTAACAATGAAAATTGGACAATACAATTAAATCAAATGATTACTATAAAATATCAAATAATACATTTGTAAATCTCATGCAATTAATAATACTAATTATCTCCATAGTAATTCTTTCATAAGTAATTTCTTTCACAAGTAATTAACAAATAATAATTATAAGGTGTATTAATCTTTCATCTTTTAATGTAATAATAGTATGTGAATGATAAGATTTTAAATTAAGTAGTTATTAAGTAATACATCTATAAATCTCATGCAAGTAACAACAATAATAGTATCATTATCACCCTAAGACTCTTTTATAAGTGAGTAGCATATAACCACTTACCTTTAATTAACTCCCTTTTCAGGATATATCATTAAGGCCGGATGAAAATGGGTATCTACACACATCAAGGTATGCCATTATCAACTACACATTCACTTATATCATAACATTTCCATTCTTTAAGCAACTCAATTCTAAAGATAGATATGTGTATAAGCACTTATTTAGGTTCACCTTGTGTTTGAATGAATATGTTTGAGGTTTATGAATCCATAAAATAAATTCTGAATCAAATTTTATTCTTAAAATTCTTACATATTTCATTTGACTACTTTTGTTTCACATTTAAAATTATGCTTAAAAATCTTAAATTTAAGTTTACATAAACAAATTCTAAAGGAAAAGCTCTTTTTATATCCTTTTGAAAGCCAATTTTTGTTGAAACTTAGAGGTTATGGGCATAATCACTTAAGGGGTCATGACCTTGAAACCCCATTTTAGGTATAGCTCACGTTTAAAAATAAAAAAAAATGTTGTTAATATTTAAGAGGGCCACAAGCATGACCATAAAAGGGTCACGGCCATGACCTCTCATTTTTCCAAAATTTTAATGATGATTTTTAGAAAAAATCATTCCAAAATCAACCAATCCAACCCTAATTCACATCCAAATCATCTTCAATCAATTTCCACACATTAAACACAATTTAAACATCAATTTTTACAATTCAATTACATCAATTCACAAACAATTAACCTTAAAATCAATCAAATTCAACATAATTCCAAAATTTAAAGAAATAGGTATATAATTTAATTTCAACCAAATTAAATAATAAAAATCTAGAAATTGGTTATGTGCATGCTCAAAAATTGCTATAGGTCGAATTGGAATTGATTTAGCCCTCAACAACACATTTTCCCTTTAAATTATACCTTAAACTTTTTCCCTTTTCTTCTTTTTTAGTAGATGTAGTAACCTCAAACTCAAGAAAAACAAAACAAACATTAATCAGTTAGTAGAAATTACAATTAAAAGGAAGAAGAATGAATGATGAACACTTTAACTTGAATAATTAATGGAAGAAATAGAGGATTAATGCACATAATTTTACAGTAATTAAGAAAGAGAAAGAATGTTTTATTTTCTACATTCCTAATGTTATTTTTCCACTATTTATATAGGTTGGATGATTGGTTAGGATTGATTACTAATCATCCATCCAACAGTCCACTTTTAATCAAGGTAAAATATCTTTTTAAAACCTCTAATCCAAAATATTTACATTTCTAATCCTCTATACAAATATTTTTTAATTTCTTTACTAATTATTTCTTGGGTGTTACACATTTGGATTTTTATAGACAACAGAAAATAATGGGTGTCGAAAAAATTACTTCACTGAGATTTAATGAAGTGGCTAAAAATATAGCACTCAGATCCCAAATAATCAAATAACTTTCATCACAACAATAGAAATAATGTATTAGTATGCAAAGAAAAAATAGACAGACAGACAAAAATTAAATAAAAATGGACAGTCGCAAAAATATAAAAGATTGCACAAATAAATTATCACATCTAACTGGTAGATGAATAATGCAAAAAGAAGAATAAAAACAACAAAAATGACAAAAATAATATTTTTGTACGCAAAGCAAAAATAAAAGGATAGGTAGAAATAAAATAAACATAGATAGTGACAAAAATATAAAATATTGCCCAAATAAATTATTACATCTAATTGGTAGATGGATAATGCAAAAAAGAAAAATAAAAATAGCAAAAATGATAAAAATAATATGTTTGGATGCGAACCAAAAATAGAAGAACAGATAGAAATAAAAATAAAATGAGCTGTCCCACAAATGTAGAAAAAACGGCAAAAATAATTTATCATATCTAAATGGTAGATGGATAAAATGGAAATGGAAAAAATGAAAAATAGAAGAAAAATGGGTCGTTCAATACACCGAGTATATTTTCCTTCAGAAAGATCTCGATCGGATTGAAAATGGTGCTTGGATCTTCAAAAAATTCAAAGAAATGGTGTAAAAAGAGTGTTTTTTTGCCTTTTTTGTGTATTTTCTCTCTTTAAAATGACCAATCTTGGCTCAAAATGACCCATTTGGTATTTATACATGACTCCTGAGCACAAACGGCCATTTTCAGCTCAAAACGGCTATTTTGGCCATTTTAGGCCCAAAACGACCATTCCCCTTGCAGGAATGGCTCATTTTTCTCTAAAACGGTCATTTTCTCTTGAAAAATAGCCATTTTCGATTTTTTTGTTTTTCTAAGGAAAAAGTTTTTGAGATCTTCGGTTTGGACGTAAAAAAATCCATTTGTAGGATTTTTATCATTTTCATCATCATTAGGCAGACCAAACCTAAGAGCCTCAGAGACTCAGTGTCTACATAGCAGCCACTGCACCACCACCACCGGTGCAACCACTGCCACCACCACCACAGCCTTTACAGAAGACTTATCTAGAGAGAGTTAAAAAGATGGGAGCTGTGGACTTTACTGGTATAGACCAAGATGATTCAATAACATCAAAATACTGGCTAAAGAGGACTATTAAAATCCTCTAATAGCTAAAGTGGTCACTAGGGGAGAATGTAAGCCACCTCCCTAATTCAAGAAGAGGCCTATCAATGGTGGGAAGCAATATCAGTTTAGTTGGCACTGGAAGCTATAACATGAGAATTCTTTCTAAAAGAGTTCAAGAAAAAGTATATCACAAAGAACTACCTTGAGAAGAAAAGGAGAGAGTTTATTCCTCTTAAGCAGAGGCATAGATCTATTTCTGAGTATGAGAAATAGTTTGCAAGGTTAAGTCGGTATGCTAGAGAGATCATTCCCACTAAGATTGAAAGGTGAAAGAGGTTTAAACTTAGGTTGAATAATGACATCCGCCTCTATTTGGCTACCATGAAGATCAAAGAATTTCCTTTACTAGTTTTAGTTGCCTATACTATTGAAAAGATCCAGTAAGAGAAGAGAATCAAAGAATAACATAAGAGATCCTACAATCTAGGTCAAGATAGTTCGGCTCCTACTACCAATAAGAAGCAGAAGGGAGGGTAGCATCAATAAACATAGTCACTGACACAAACTTAAAGATATAGTCAGGGATCATATTCTACACCTAGACACTAGACATAGGTAGCTAGTACACCAACATTTACTACCAGAAGTGTATCTATGGACCTATTTGAACATTGTAGTAAGAGGTATATAAGTACATGTTAAAGGCTAGTGCCTGAAGCTATTATGGATGTGGTTATAAAGATCAAGTTTTAGAGATTGTCCTAAAAAATCAGCAACCACTACTCAATTATAGGCATAATCCTAGTTGGTTCTAGAGGATAGAGATAAGATAAAAGGCATAGACCTGGAGGCAGTCAATGGGCTAGATTAGAGATTGTGGATCAAGTTAAGCCATTAGCATCGATGAGATAATATGTGATTAGGGATCAAGAGGAGACTGACCCACCAGATGTAATTAAGTCCAAGCCTCGGGACATCCAGACATGCAAGAGAAGGCCAATATTTTGGTACTTTTGAGGAGACTGACCCACCAGATGTAATTAAGTCCAAGCCTCGGGACATCCAGACATGCAAGAGAAGGCCAATATTTTGGTACTTTTGATGTATGTAATTAGATTATGGGATGTATATACTTAGAAAGGCACTCTTAAGATGGATGTAATTAGTCTTGGGCTTAAACAATTGTATTTTGTGATTTAAGATTTGTATATGGTTTGTAACCTTATTTTAAATGTTTTGAACTTTTTTTATGCACGATTGACATTTTTTTCCTGAGGTTAAGACTTTGTTAATGTTGAATGTTGTTTTGGAGTGATCAGAAGGATCACAGAGGGAGAAATTGAATAAGAAATGTTTTAGAAGTGTTTTTCTTAATGCAAGATACTATTCAAATTTTAGGATAGTGCTTGGTACAGTCGTTATGCTGTCGAAATTTTAGCACGAGGATTCTCAAATTTGAATATGTAACTTGAGTTTTGAAAAGTTTTTGAAAACTCACATTTTTTGTGTTTTAAACTTGCATGGATAAATGTTTTAGTCAATGTTAAGCTTGATAAGATCGGATAGCATGTTATGTCTTGCACACCTTAATCGTGTCAAGCGATCGGACCGAATAAATGGTATCACGGTATAATTGTGCTTATTTGTGCTTAAAATGATTTTTAGAATTCATTGGATATGCACAATCTATTCCTAAGTTGATGAACTTGGCATGCAGTTCTATTCCATCAAATATCATTTTATGGGAAGACTTATCCAAGAGTTTTGTCAAGTTTGATTAATTGTCGAGTTTTATTACTTCAATGAGAATGTAACATCTAATAAGTTTTATTATTGGAAAAATTATTTTAAAAATTTTTAGCATTTAAATTATTTTTAATTAGAATTTTATCATTTAAAATTCAATAATTAAAATTTTAACATTTATAGGAAATTTTAATTAAATCCTTTCATCCATTTTTTTATTAAAAATAATGAAAATTTCAAATTTTTTTTAAAAAACTAATTTTTAAAATTTTTATTTAGTAATTAATATAATTAAAATTAATATAAATTTGTATCAATTTTTTTAATAAATAAATTGGTTGTTTTCTTTATATTTACTCATATATAACTAATATTTAATTATTTAATAAAATAAATATTTAATTTTATTCAAACATAATTAAAAAAATATAGAATTTATTTTCTAATTTAATTTTTATAAAAAATTTTCAATTTCCAAATTTAGGTTATGTTGAAAATTTATTATTATTATTGTTATTAGGTGACAACCTAGGTCCCTAGATTATAAATCATATTTACAATAATTTACTTGGTTTGCATTGAACTAGTGTTTATATTTATAAGTTAAACAACTTTTTTATCAATTAACCAAAAGACAATAATTAATTATTAAAAAAATCAAATTTACAAAAAGCAAATAGGCTATAAGCAGAGAAGTAGATGAAAAATTGCAAAATTACTTTAACTATACTCATATGAAAAATATATAAAAAAATATTTATATTTTTAACATTTTCTCAGTCAAAAATAAAAATTGAACTCATTAAAATATAAAAATAAGATATTATTTACATGTTGGCCAGCATGTTTAAAATTTTAATAAATTAAGAAAAAGAAAATCACCTAATTAAAATAAAAAAAATACATGATATATTTTTATCTGAATATTTTTGGATAAATTAAATTGTGACACCCCTTACTAGATTCTTGAAGAAACTCAACAAGCGGTGCACTTTCCGCTAGGTCACCTATCCTGAAATATCTCTCATACTCATTCATTTAACTTTTACTTATTCTATAACATATAGCTCTGTCTGACTCCAAATTTGTTCCTGTCTATTCTTATATATAACTTAAGGTCATATCATATATTTCATGTAAATATGAGTTAATTATAGGTCAAACAATTTTTTTTCCTAAAATCTGGCAGCATAACGACTATCCAAGTCACTATCCAAAAATTTTAACTTGTAAAAACACTTCTATAACACAATTCCACATCTCTTGGACCCTTATGGTCCACTAGGTATCAACCTAACATTGTCTTTCTATCAAACATTAACACAAGCTTCAGGCCACAATCAAGAAAAATCACAAGGTAGAGCCTCAAGCTCACACATCATCAATAAAAGCCATACATTCTCAAAAGGATTGATAAGTTGCTTATAACAACACAATATGTACTTATATAATTACATTACATACACTCTATATACATCATACCCATTTCCTACCTAAGCACATGAAGTGCAAAACTATACATTATTTACATTAGCAACCTTCTGATGAATAACCTATGAACTTCATTGCACACTTCACGAGGCTACGTCTCCATTTTGGGTACCTATGCACCAAAAATAGGTATGCTAAGTTTATAATATACTCAGTGGTGAACTCAAGCATTTAAAACATGTCAAGTAGTTTATTCATGCATATATAGTCATAATATTTCTTTGTTCTGGATATAAGGTTCAATTTAAAGTTATTATGTGTAAAATTACCAAATTACCCTTATATCAGTTCAGGTCAATAATTCATTCATTTAATCATTACAAACCAAGCCATTCATAGTTTTAAAACATTATCTACAAATAGCATGAATATTTTTTACTAATCAATCCAATGAGTACTCCTGATGTATAAATTACCAAAATACCCCTAGGTACACCTTTTGTAGTATTATTCAGGTAATCATGCCTAATTATGCAATTTAAAACTTATTACTTCTAATTTAATTCATATGTTGCTTATTTTATTATTTCACCTAGCACAACTAGCAAGACGACACTAACATACGCTGGACCTGGAGGGAATAAAAGCAGTGCAGTGATCCACATTCTGGACCCTAGATGCTGCACCAGCCTGATTGAGTCATAGCACCTAAGGTGTAGTTAACATGATAGAGTCTGTCCAATAGACTAGTCTATCTAATAGACTAACATAGTGGCCCTCTGAGACTTTGGTTGCTGTACTGGCCTAATCAAGGATCAGTGATGGCATAACTGGGTCTACCTAGCAAACTAGTCTGTCCAACAGACTAGTGCAGTGGCCCTTTGGGACCTATGCCGCTGCACTGAAAAAATTTAAGTAACTAGCATTAAGTGGCAAAGGTATACAATTGTCTATCCAATAGACTAGTACAGTAGCCCTAATGTGGACCTAGGCCATTGTATTAGCCCTATCTGAACGTAAATAGTTTAGCAACTGCTAAAATCCCTAAGTTGACTGATCAACCCATCTAGTGGGTGTCTAACTAATGGGCCATTAACTCAATTTATGTTCATTTCTTCATAAATTATCTTCTTATAATATTTAAGAATGAAAAATAGTCAGTTGTGAATTTTATTGTGTAGCTCAATTTTAACCTGGTCTGATATAGCCATAATTAGGCGGTACAAGGTAAATTCCCAAAAAGTATTTTCAAAGATAATAATTGCCAATAGTCAAGATATATTATGCTTGCTTTTTTACATAAGTATTTCTCAAATATTTTCCATTTACTGTCCAGTGATATTTTTGATTCAGGTAATGGTCAAATGGACAGTTATAAGTCTTTACGTCAAGTTTCACAAGCTAATTCTTGTTTCAGTTCTCAACATTTTTTAGTACAGTTTTTAACATTATTTCCACAATGTTCATAGGCCCTAAGCCACACAATCATTAGCTATTTCTAAGGGCAAAACATAAGCTCAAATGCCATTACATTTAATCACAAATAATAGCCCGCAAAGGCACAAGTTTTGGGCACATTGTTTGATCATAAGTTATAGCCCATAAAGGCACATTACAACTAAGCACATATCATGCCATTTTTAATCATGTATATTAACCTTATTCCAAGCCAAAAAAACTAAGCTAAATATGCTCTCATTATCATGCCTTATCATACATAACATTGCACACATGTTATCAACATTTTCATGCCATTATCATTTACATAGCTCTGGGGTATAGCTATCCATTGGCCTTGATCATGCATTTTCATGGTGTTTATCACACATTTTTATCCATAAGCTAAGCATATACATACCCTTACATGCACAATTCCATGCCAATTTAAGGTTCATCTACACCTCATATGTCTCGGCCATTGTGAGATTCCTATACATTCATGCATCAAATAATCTTATAACATGCCATATCATTTCTTCATACATTATAGGCCTAATATATATGTATTATCAATCCTAAGCAGTACTTCTAATTACTTAATCAAGCCATACACATCCATAAACATATAATCAAGCTCTCAGCCACTCATACAACTCATCCCAATCATACATTTTCCCATCTATTTACAAGTGATTCCATTACATTTCAACACCAAAACCATTACTAATACATCAAACATCATAAACACACATCAAAATCCCTTTACACCTCTCGACCAATTAAGAATTTAACACCAAACCCATTCCTTTCCATCAAATAACCATTCTTAACATCTAGTCAACATTCAATCAAGCTAAACACATTAGTCCAACTACACCTTACTCAAATACATCATATTTTTATCATACTTGAAGCCAAAAATTAGATCTTGAAACCTTACAGAAATAAGATAAGTGCTGGAATTCATATACCTCTTAATGACAAGAGCTAAACTCCACTCCCTAGGCTTGAAGAAACCTCACAAATTTAGCCTTTAAGACCCATGCAAATTCCAGCCCTTCCACGGAAGCTTCTCCCCTCTTCTTCATGCCTTTCTTTGCCTCAATTCACCTCAAACACAATTCACACACTCACTCTTAGTCCTTAGGCATCACAAGGAACCATTAACAGCCTAAAGGAATAAAGGAAAACCAAAAAAAAGTTCATGAAAACTCACCTTGTTCACTTATTAGACTACTTCTAACTAGCAAACTTTGATGATTTTTATTTAATTCTTGAGAGCTCCTTTTGCTATGATTCTTTTTCTACAATTCCCCTAACACACCAATTTGAATTTAAAAATCAAGAACTGGCATAAATGGTTGAAGGACTTGATGTAAATGGCTTCCAAATCTTACCGTGGCTTCAATTCTAGGCAGAAAGAAGGAAAAAAAATTTCTTTTTTATATGAGTGGATTTACCACTTGTCAAGGCCATGTAGACACTTGGCATGGGCCTTAAGCCAAATGGCTTGGTACAGGTCGGTCCCGCAACCACCCAAACTATCCCGAAATGGCTTGATTTTTTGTAGAACTTTAGAAATTCACCAGAATTCACATGGACCTCAAAAAATTACACCCTTTTTTTTAAGTTCATATTTTAATTCCTTCTACATGCTCATAAATTTTTGCGGTGAAATTCCATCAATAGGATAGTTTTCAAACTGCCTCAATTTGCATGCCAACCTTAAAAATTACAAGAATTTGCAAACAATCTTAGAATTCAAAAATTTTTCACTAATGAACTCAATGGAATTTTGGAGCTACAGGATCTAATATTTTTGGGTCCATCCGAGCACATCCCGAGTCATTCCTGGCTTGAAAAAGTTTTATTAAATAGATGGGTAGCTTACAGTCCGAAATGAATTATTGGTTCTGCTAAATTTTTAAATTTTGCCTTTTTCATCAATTTAAAGCCCCTTGAAGTTTGATGAATAGTGTCACTATCTCAATTTACATGTAAGTGACCCTACACACCAGGCACACTTCCTAGACCTAGTGGCACTATTCACGGAGCCTCAAAACACGGGCATTACAGTTCTTCCCCTCTTAAGAAAATTTTGTCCTCAAAATTACCTGAAGCAAATAACTGTGGATATTAAGCCTTCATCTATTCTTCTGGCTCCCTGGTAGCTTCTTTAGTATTATGTCACCTCCGTAGCACTTTAACCAGTGGTATGGACTTATTCCTTAACTATTTTACTTCAAAAGCCAAAATCTGAACTGGTTCCTCTTTATTACCTAGATCAGGCTATATTTCAATGTTTGACATCGAAATCACTTGTGATGGATCTGATCTATACCTTTTAAGCATTGACATATGGAAAACATTATGTATCTGTTGTAGCTTAGGTGATAATGCTAGCCTATATGCTAGAGGTCTAACCCTCTCTATAATCTCATAAGGTTCGATAAACTTGGGACTCAATTTCCCTTTTTTTCTTAAATCTAAATACTTTATTCCATGGAGAAACCATCAGGAGCACTTTTCACTAACTACATAGTCAATATCTCTTCATCTTAAATCAGTATATGATTTCTACCTATCAATTACTAGTCTTAGCCTTTCTCTAATCACCTTCACTTTTTCCTTAACATCTCTGATTAAATCCACACCCGATATGTTATTTTCCCTAACTTCACTCCAACACAACGGCGATTTGCATTGTCTACCATACAATGCTTTATATAAGGCCATTCCCAAGCTAGACTAATAACTATTATTATAGGCAAATTTTGCCAAAGATAGGTATTGATTCTAGCTACCTTTAAACTCAATAGCATAACCTCACAATATATCCTCAAGTATCTGTATCAACCTCTCAGACTATCCATCAGTCTGAGGGTGAAATGGTATTCTATAAGCCAATATGGTGCTTAATGCCTCCTGCAGGTTCTTCTAAAAACTAGAAGTGAAGTGAGGATATCTATCAGAAATGATAGTCACTGACACACCATGTAACCTAACTATTTCATCCACATATGGTCGAGCTAGTTTCTTTAATGAATAATCCATCTTGACCGAGATAAAGTGAGCTATCTTTGTCAATCTATCCATAATCACTGACATAGCATCACATTTATCTCTAGTCATAGGTAAACCCATCACAAAATCCATGGTCACCCTCTCTTATTTCCATTCTAGTATTGCTATAGGATACAGCAATCCAGAAGGAACCTAGTGTTTAGCTTTTCACCTATTGACATGTTAAACACCTTGTAACATATTATGCCACATGTCTTTTCATACTAAGCCACCAATAATGAGACTTCAAATCTAAATACATCTTTATGCTCCCTGGATACATAGAATAAGGAGATTTATGTGCGTCCTTCAATATCTATAATCTCAGGTCATCTATACTAGGTACACACAACCTATTTTGATAATACAGACATCCATCTTTTGTCAACTAAAACCTTGTGGCCTTCCTCTCTTTAGATTTACTTACCATCTAAACCAGCTATTCATCCTTCATTTGAGTTTTCTTAATATACTACTTAAAATTTGGTTTCAACTGTAACTCAGCTAATACAACATGTTCCAAAGTATACTACAACTTGGCATTCATTGCTTTCAAAGTCACCATGAACTTTATGCATAAAGCATCGGCCACCATATTTGCATTCCGTAGGTGGTAATCAATTAAATAGTCATAATCCCTTATCAATTCTAACCACATTCCTTGTCTCAAGTTTAGTTCCTTCTAGGTAAGAAAGTATTTTAGAGTTTTATAATCCATATATATGTAACATTTCTCTCCATACAGATAATGCTTGCATATTTTCAAAGCTAAAATAATAGTTGCTTGCTCCAAGTCATGAGTAGGATAGTTCTTCTCATGTGGCTTCAACTGCCTTAAAGCATAAGTTATTACCTTTCCCTCTTGCACTAACACACATCCTAAGCCATTTATTAAAGCATCACTATACACTATGAAACCCTTACCCTGTTCAGGTTAAGTCAGGATAGGAGCTTATATTAACATCTTTAATTTCTCAAAACTGGCTTGACACTTATCATTCTACTCAAATTTCACATTCTTCCAGATCATTATGGTCAAAAGAGTGGCAATGATAGAGAACCCTTTCACAAATCTCCTGTAGTACCTAGCTAATCCTAGAAAACTTCTTATTTCTATTACATTCCTAAGTGGTTCCCATTCTAACATTGCCTTTACTTTATTAGTGTCAACTTTGATCCCCTCTACTGAAACTATGTGCCTTAGAAAAGTAACTTCACTTAGCCAAAACTCACATTTACTGAGCTTGGCATATAATTATTTCTCTCTCAGAGTCTGTAACCCAACTTTGAGATGTTGTTCATACTTTTCCATGTTTCTAGAATACACCAGGATATCATCTATAAACACCACCACAAACTGATCTAGATAAGGTTGAAAAACTCTATTCATGAGATCCATGAAAAGCTATTGTTACATTGGTAAGCCCAAATGGCATCACTAAGAATTCATAGTGCCCATACCCAGTTTAGAAGGCAATTTTAGGAATGTTAGCCTCCTTGATTCTTCGCTGATGATATCTAAATCTGAAATCAATCTTTGAAAACACACCTGCACCTCTCAACTAATTAGAAAGATCATATATTCTAGGCAATGGATACTTATTTTTCACAGTCATCTTATTTAGCTACCTATAATCAATACATAATCTGAGCAACTTATCTTTCTTCTTTAGAAATAGTATAGGTACTCCCTAAGGAGATATATTGGGTCTGATAAAACCCTTGTCCATAGGTCTTGCAGCTGTACTTTTAACTCTTTTAACTTAGCAAGTGCCATTCGATAAGGTGTAATGGATATTGGAGCTATACCATGATATACCTAAATTTCAAAATCAAGTTCTCTCTGAGGTGGTAAACCTGGCAACTCCTCTAGGAACACATCAAGAAATTTAGATACAACTGGAATATGTTCCAAATCAAAATTGTAAATATTTAGGTCAATAGCATAGGCCAGA
>CANXYI010482222.1:0-10619 GCA_948208565.1 Hura crepitans
TAATAACAAGGGAAAAAAATTAAATGGCTTTAATCATAATACATCATAGGACACAATGACTTGAAAGTAATATTATGTGGCTGACTTAGGCTTATGGTTGTTAATTCATATTATGAATTATAAATAAGGCAACCATGCATAGCTAGAAGATTTGCATAATGTCTGCTGCATCTGTGCAAGATACAATTCATATGACATTAAATTCACCACTGAGTGCATACTCAGTGTGTCGATTTTTTTGATGCGCAGGCAGAAGATAGTAGATAGCAGTCTAGCCTCAATGGATACTGTAGCTAATAACTTTCCTATGGGTATATATTTTGATACTTTTGTCTTACTAATAGATAGGGGCACTCATGTAAAGAGAGTCAGGGCCCAATTATGTAAAATTTTTATACACTAGTTTGTAAATTATAAAACAGGTTATGATGTTAATGTTGTCACATGCATGATATATATATATATGTGTCACTTGATAATATGATGATTGAGATAAATGGATGTGATGTGGATGATGAGAATGTTATGAGGGATCAGATGGATCCAATAGTGTGTGCTGAGGATTGAGACATTATTAGAAGTGGTTTTCATGTAGGTTAAAATTTTAGGTTTTCACATAGATAGCCGTTATGTTGCTGAATTTTCATTAAATTATGTTCTAAAATTTATTTGGTAAAAAATTAACCCACATATATGATGTTGAGATATATTTCATACGAGTAGGTAAGTTACTTTACAAATGATGATAATAATACATAGAGTAATACAATCACATATTTAGTTAAATGAGCCTATAGCTAGGTAAGCCAAGAATGGGTAGCCTCTAGAAAGTGATATCTTTTATTCTATTCGGTGATGGATTAGGTAAGAGTTGTTACATTAGGTGGTGTTAAAGCAGGTTTAGACTTTCCTAGGTGTGGTGTACATAAGTGCCACTGATTAGAGTTTGTGTCATGTAAAGCTACACTATCTAAAGCTGATAATTTTTTCTTTTATAGTGAATCAAAATGAATGAGCATACCCTACTAGAACAAAGGGAAGAGGTGGCTATTCATGCATCGACAATGATACACAAGCTTATGAACTCAGTTACTCTAGTGTTGAGTAATGTAGCATATCCAACACAGAAACAAGTATCAACGGCACTACTGCAATAGATAGTTAATTTATTAAGATAGACTATTACTGCAGCTGCTCCACCTCCACCACCACCAGCCCTAGTACAGCCTTTATAGCCTGTGGCATTATAAAAGACATACTTGGAAAGGGTTAAAAAGATGGGGTTCTAGATTTTGTAGGAATTGCAGAAGATAATACAGCTTAAGCTGAGTACTAGTTGGAATGTACATTCAGAATATTATAGTAGTTGTAGTGTACCCCTGAAGAAAACTTGATATGTGCCACCTCTCTCCTCCAGTAAGAAGCATTCCATTAGTGGGAAACTACACATAAGAGAAAAGCTATAATAAATGTAACCTGGGACTTCTTTCTCTAAAAGTTTAAAAAGAGGTATATTTTAGAGATATATTTGGACAAAAAGAGGCAGGAGTTTTTAAACCTAAAGTAGGGGGAAGATTAGTGTTGGAGTATGAAAAGGACTTCACCGGACTGAGTAGATATGCAAAAGAATTTGTTCCCATTGAAGAGGAGTGCTATAAGAGGTTTAAAAAGGGCCTCAATATTGAGCTTAGGATGTAGATAACCACTTTAAAGATTTAAGAATTCTCTTCCTTAGTGTTTGTAGGTTGCGCGATGGAGGAAATGATGAAAAAAAAGGAGAGAGATCTTTTAAAAGAAGAGGCCCTTCACTGCAGGGCAAGTCAGTTGAACTCCCAATGTAGGCAAGAAGCAGAAAGGCAACCAGGCCCCACACTAGTCCTAGAGATAGAGTTAGACCTAGAGAATAAGCTAGGGATCTCAGGCTAGGCCCAAACCACTGTAGCAGGCTATTAGTGCCTTAGTATCTATAGCAAGGAGTGCACCCCTAGTGTGTGGGACTTGTAGCAGAAGATATTGGGGAGTTTGTAGGCAAGTCAAGCAAGAAGAGTGCTTTATATGTGGATCCTGAGATAATTATCAAAAAGATTGCCCCAGGAAACAAGCTAATGCTACTCAATTTCAAGCCTCTTCTCTAGTACCTAATAGAGGCTAAAAGGAAAGCAAGAATGATAAGGCTAGTACAAGCTGGAGAACAAGATCGGAGGCTTAAGCGCTGGCATAGCAGTATGCCATTCGAGCCAGAGAGGAAGCCGAGGCACCTAATGTCATTGCTGGTATTTTCTCTTTATTTGACTCATCTTTTTTTAGCATTGATAGATCTAAGATCCATCCATTCATATATCTATATTACACAAGCATGGGATAGGGGTCTAGAACCTAAACCTATGGATATAAATATCATGGTTAGTAATCCAATCGAGCAATATATGGTAGTTAATAAAATATACAGAGACTGTCCTATAGTAGTTAAGGATCATGTGTTTCTAGCTGATCTTATAGAGCTTCCATTCAATGAATTTGATGTCATTTTAGGTATGGATTGGCTATTAAAACACCGAGCTATGGTAGATTGTAAACAAAAAAGGCTTACACTTGAGACAACCAATTGGGGTGAGGTGATAATGGTTAGTGAATAGAATCCCTTACCTAATATTATTTTAGTAGTAATAGCAAGGCGACTAATCTAAAAAGGATGTGAAGCCCACCTAGCCCATGTGGTTGACACAAACAAACTAGAGTTAAACTTAGATCAGATACTAGTAGTGTCAGAATTTCTAGGTGTATTTCTAGATGAGTTACTAAGACTACCACCAAAATGTGAACTTGACTTTGAAATTGAAGTGTATCCTAGTACAACCCTTGTATTCATTACTCCATACCATATGGCTCCTACAGAATTAAAAGAGTTGAAGGTGTAGTTGTCAGAATTGTTAGATAAAGGCTTCGTCAGGCTGAGTACTTCACCATGGAGAGCATCAATATTGTTTATTAAAAAAGATGGGTCACTCTAACTGTGTATTGACTATAGACAGTTAAACAAAGTGATAGTAAAAAACAAAGACCTGTTGCCAAGAATTGATGATCTTTTTGATCAATTGAGGGGTGTTAGTGTGTTCTCTAAAATTGATATGAGGTCGGGGTACCATTAGCTGAGAATTAAGGAAGCTGATATTCTAAAGACTGCTTTTCATACAAAGTATGGGCACTATGAATTCTTAGTAATACCATTCGGGCTTACTAACGCCCCTATAGCCTTCATGGACCTAATGAATAGGATTTTAAGCCATATTTAGACCAGTTTGTTATGGTCTTTATTAATGACATTTTGGTATATTCCAAGACCAAAGAAGCACATAAATAACACTTAAAGTCAGTGTTACAGACTCTAAGGGAAAAATAGCTATATGCCAATCTGAGAAAATGTGTGTTCTGGTTAAATGAAGTAACCTTCTTAGGCCATATTGCATTAGCAGAAGGTATTAGAGTTGACCTGAGCAAAGTTAATACAGTGTTAGATTAATTTGAAGCTTTTTAGGATTAGCTGGTATTATAACAGATTTGTGAAGGGTTTCTTTATGATTGTAGCCTTGATAATCCGATTGCTGTGGAAAGATGTGAAATTTGTGTGGGATGACCAATACCAGGCAAGCTTTGATAAGTTAAAAGTTACGCTAATTGAAGCTCCTATCCTCACCCAACTCGAGCAAGGAAAGGATTTTTTGATTTATAATGATGCATCACATAATAGGCTCGGATGTGTATTAATGCAAGATGAAAAACTAGTGGCATATGCCTCGAGGTAGCTAAAACCTCATGAACAAAATTACCCAACACATGACCTAGAACTAGCTGCTATTGTTTTTGCCTTAAAGATGTGGTGACATTTTTTGTATGGTGAAAGATGTTATATTTACACTGATCAAAAGAGCTTGAAATATCTCTCCATATAGAAGGAGCTGAATTTGAGGCAGCAAAGATAGATGGAATTGATAAAAGATTATGACTATTTAATTGACTACCATCTAGGGAAGACTAATATGATAGGTGATACTTTGGGTCAGAAGTTTATAGCTGCCATGAAAGTTATGAATACCAGGTTTGAATACACTAAGGATGATGTAATTTTAGCTGAGTTATGAGTAAAGCCTAATTTAATACAACAAGTGAAAGAGGCACAAGCTGGAGATGACCATTTTATGTAAATAATGAGTCAAGTCAAAGAGGGGAAGACTACAAAGTTCAAAATTAAGGTAAATAGCTGTCTATACTTTCATGATAGGCTATTTATACCTGAATTGGGAGGAATTAAGACACAAATCCTCGAGGAGGCACATGAGGCCTCATATGCCATGCAAACTGGGAGCTTAAAGATGTACCTCGATTTGAAGTCCCATTACTAGTGGCCAGGAATGAGGAAAGATATGACTAAACATGTAACCCAATGTCTTACTTGTCAATAGGTGAAAGCTGAACATCAAGTACCTTCTAGATTGCTGCACCCTATAACATGTTTTAGAATCGAAATGGGAAATAGTCACTATAGACTTTGTAATGGGTTTACCTATGACCAGAAACAAGTGTGACATTGTATGGGTAATTATAGACAGACTAACTAAGATAGCTCATTTTATTATGATCAGATGGACTTTTCCCTAGAAAAATTGGCACAATTAACAAGCATAAACGTATAAAGAAAACATGAAAATATAATGTGTAAGTGTGTGAAGTAACTATGGCTAAATGGTAGGTTAAAGGTGAATGTGTGTGTAGATGTATGATTGAAATGTAAGTGTTATGTGAAAGGGATAACAATTAAGTGGAAAACATGATTATGTTATGAAATGAGTGGAAAATTAGGTTTATGAGTAATGGCATGAGATGGGCAAATGGTATGTGGTTTGTTTACATGGTATATGTTCACAAGGATAAAGGTATTTGAAGTAATTATTGACTTAAGTGTGTGTGTGGTTATCATAAGTAGACGAAGGCATAATTGAAATTGAAGTGCATAAGCCAAATGGTAGTGTGGTATTATAATAAGATATGGAAATAACACGATAATTACTTGACTTAAACATAAGTGACTAGACTTAGAGAAATGATGATAAGAATGGTCAATGAAAATGTGGTAAGACAATAAAAATGGTTATGTAAGAATGGTTAAATGGAATAACATTGCCTAAAAAACTTAGAGTAATGGCTTAATTATTATGAACGTATGTACCCCTAAATGATATATTATTGGTGGTAAAATGATTAAAGTAAACATGAAATAGCTTAAGTTAAATAAGCAATATGGATGATAATTGGAGTTGGCTCATATTAGTTAGACCAGTTGTTGGATAGGTTGACTGGTCAACTAGGGCGTTAGAAGCTCCTAGTGGTATTAGCTCATGTGGATTATTGTTTGTTTGCTTGGTATGGTAGGTGTATCTATTGAGATTTTAGATATGCACCTTGCTCATTTTGGGTACTGAGAGGTCTACATCAGCTGATCCCTGCTACTCATATTGTTCTATATATTAGGAGGTCTATACGGGTTGATCCCTACTATCCACTGCTATTGGGATATTAAGAGGTCCATCAGGGCTGATCCTTGCTATCCCTTTTATTGGGTGGTCTAGTAGGATTGATCCTTGCCACTCCGATATTGGATGGTTCTCATGAACTAATCCTTGTTATCGGGAGGAGATAGGTAGGTGTAGCTATCGAGGTACAAAATATAGGCCATTGTATGAGTTAGATCCTGTTATCCATTGTGTTAAAGCATTGTCTTTCACGTATAGGCCTAAGAAATAATAAAGGGTAGGTGGACTTAATATTGAAATCAGAGTTATATGTCTTAATTGGAATAAGTAATAAGAAAGAGAATAAAATTAAACGGTTTCAATCATAATGCATCATAGGACACAACGATTTAAATGTAATATTATGTGACTAACTTAGGCTTATGGCTGGTAATTCATATAAGGAATTATAAATAAGGCGACTATGCATGGCTAGAAGATTTGCATAATGTATGTTGCATTTGTGCATGATACAATTCATATGACATTAAATTCACCACTGAGTGCATACTTAACGTATCAGTGTTTTCAATGCGTAGGTAAAAGATAGTAGACTAGACTGTAGTCTAGCCTTAATGGATAGTGTAACTGATAACTTTCCTTTTGGTATATATTTTGATACTTTTGTGTTAGTGATAATGTATAGAGACTCAGGGCCCAATTATGTAAAATTTTTATACACTGGTTTGTAAATTATAAAATAGGTTATGATGTTAATGTTGTGATATACATGATATATATACGTTAATCCTGTGGTATGCATGATATATATGTGTGTGTCACTTGAGGATGTGATGACTGAGGTAAATGGATGTGATATGGATGATGAGAATGTTATCAAGGATCAAATAGATCCAGTAGTGTGTGCTGAGGATTGAGATGTTATTAGAAGTGGTTTTCATACAGGTTAAAATTTTAGATTTTCACCCGGACAACCATTATGCTATTGGATTTCTGTTAAATTGTATTCTAAAATTTGTTTGGTAAAAAATTAACGCACATATGTAATGTTGAGATATATTTCATACAAGTAGGTAAGTTACATTATAGATGATGATAAGAATACATACAGTAATACTATCGTATATTTAGTTAAATGAGTGCATAGCCAGATAAGCCAATGATAGGTAGACTTTGGGAAGAGACATCACTTATTCTATTCAACGATGGATTGGTAGGAGGTGTTACAATATAAAGGGTTGCTAAAATACTATTTCGGCCAAAACATTAAGAATATTTGCTACACCTTCTTTCCATTATTTAATACATGCGTAGACATTCACACAGCAAGATTACACAACCAAATTTAGTTACATAGCAATAACCATGCATACTTTCATTTACACCCATTTATCATACACTTTTTAGTGAGGTATCACACACCATTGCATATATCCCATGTATTCATAATACAATATAGAACATATTGCTTTCGTAACTTATTTTAGTCATAGCTGTAATGCATTTCATCTTAAAAGCACACATTATGCCCATCTATCGTGCTTCACTAATTTTGCCACCTCATATCCATGTCATTAATTGATCATTCAAACATTTCATTCTTTGATACCATTACAACCTTACATATGTAGTTGTTATGAATTAAAACATAAGTAAATCATGTTAGAGCATGTGAATATATAAAAGCATATTAAATACCATAATTCAACCACCTTAAGAGTACATACACATTATACTTTATTTTTTTTTATTTCAAACTATGTTTAGATTCATACAACATTAATGTATAACAATTTCCATTCAATTTAAATATAATATTACATGTTATTTTGTTAGATGAAATATACTTATTCCATTGATTTACCATTTTATAAACATCATAACCTTTTGCCTACATACACACTTACATCCCAAAAGAATAAACTACCTATCATCTATATATTCCTAATTCTTAAGATTTAAGTTTTGGTTGAATAATATATAACCCAACATAATTCATTTCCTTTATGTCAATGTTGTCATCATTACTTTATAGCATCTTAAGGACAAACAATCACAATTAGACAAATCCAACATAAGGTTTATCTGTCCTAACACATAAATTAACAAATTAACATTCCATGTACACACATACACACACATGATTTTTAGCCCATGTTAACATTCCATTTACTTTTTATACCTTTAAGGTGCCATTAGGATTGTATATACCTCAACCCATGAAACAACTATCAAATTAACCTATTAAACACTTTTTAGTCATTAATTATCACCATTAACATCTAACTACTAATTATTATTAGAATCACTAACTTAGGCCATATATGTGTTTCAGCTAACACTAAAAGTCCTCCTAAAGTTCACATTTTCATCATGCTTATATGTTCATAAACACTTTCATCATAACATAACACAAACTAAAATAAGTTTACATCATTTTGACATACTAATTATATCTCCATCCATCCATTACCATGTATTTATCTTATACATATCATGTCATGATCTTAGCTTAATCTCATACATCATTAACCATTATCTTTACATATTGTTTAAACATTAACACAAACATACGCATATACAATTACATTCACATACACTCTAATCACATTACTCATATAACCTAATTTTAAGCTTGTTAATCTCTTGTCCTACATACTCATAATGAAACATAATATGAAGTCATCATCTTAATTCATTAAAGCCTTATACCCATCAAAACTATTTGGCCATGTTAGCAAATAAGAGCCATATTTTCCTTTGTTAAACTTTACTCATCAAACATCAACATTGGCATGCATACTTCATCACTCACATTGTGACACCCCATATTGGATTCCTTAAGAAACCTGATAGGTGATGCACGTGCTCTTAGGCCACCCATCCTAACTTTGGCCACTAGTACCATTCGTTTAACTTCCACAGTTTTTTCATCATTTTCACTTAATTTGTTTCCAAATTCACTCAATTTACTTAAGTTTATTTCATGCTAGTGGTATCGACTTCATGTAAACTATAGGTTATTCTAAAATTTTTGAAATTCTAGTAGCATGATGGCTGTCCGGGTCCTTATCCAAAATTTTTTAAAACGTGTTTAATCACTTCTATAATCATTTCACAACTTCTGGACCCATCTGGTCCCCCATTATCAACCTAACATCAACAATTATCACATAACAATCATAGGCCTCAGGCCACAGATAATAAACATACATATATAGAGCCTCAGGCTCACATTATCAATAGGTATAATTTCTAAATATGTATTCACAAAACATATAATTCTATTCCATTCACAACAACAGCTTATACATACTTATATACATTACATTTATAGAACTTGAATACATATTTTCTACCCATTTCCCACCTAAGTACATGGATATCAAAACTATACAACATTTACTTTGTATTCCTTTAAAAGGTATCCTTTGAACTTTTATTTACATGCTTCATGAGACAGGATTCTGCTCTTGATTACCTGCGCACCAAAATAGGTATATTAAGTATACGACATACTTAGTGGTGAACTTAAAGCATTTAAAATCATGTCATTATATCTTTTCATACATGTGCAGTCCAATCATTGATCTTGCCAAGTCCTTTGATTCAATTTACATATTATAGTGCTAAAATTACTAAAATACCCCTAAGGCATTTATATGTCATGAAATAAATTTTTAACTCATGTAAATTATTTAGGATAGTTATTAATATTCATGCATGCATATTTTACATTAATCAATTTATTTAATAATATATGTGTAAAATTACCAAAATGCCCCTAAGTTTGTATCTCATCAATTATTCAAAAAATATTATCCAATTATCCTTAATTTTATTTCCATGACCTTATTGATTATTCACTTAATTCAATTCACTAGCCTAACTAGAAAGATGACAATTACAAACACTAGACTTAGAGGAAATAAACTAGCGCAGTGGTCCCTATTCTAGACCTCGGCTGCTACATCGGCATGTGTGACATCATGGAGATTAGCCTGTAGCCTCTCCAGCCATAAATAATTAACATCAATCTGTGTGACATAATGGAGATCAGCCCATTGGCATCCCCAGCCACAAATAAAATTTCAACATCTATGTGACATAATGGAGATAAGCCTGTAGGCCTCCTAAGCCATTATTCATCATCACCAGCAATGTGACATAATGGAGATCAGCCAGTAGGCCTCCCTAGCCACAATTAAAATTTGAACATCTGTGTGACATAATGGAGATCAGCATGTAAGCCTCTCCAGCCATAATGAATCTCATTTCCTGAACATCAGATAACTAGCAGCTGCTAAAACCCTAAGTTGATCGGTCAACCCATCCAGTAGGTGTCTAACTAATAGGCCAAGTAGCTCATTTTAATTTCATTCATTGACTAAATATGTTTTTATAATATTTGATTTCCAATAATAGTCGGTTAAAAATTTTATTAGGTACTTCATATTTTTATCGGTCTGCTATAGCCCTATTTTGGCTCTACTGGGTAATAATTCAAAAGTATTTCAAGATTTTGAAACTGTCTAAATTCATCATTCAATATGCTTTAATTTATCATGTCATTTGTTTCCATGTATTTAATACTTTCTATCCAGTGACATTTTTCGTTCAAGTAATAGTCAATTGAACAGTTATAAGTCATTTCAACTAATTTTCAAAATACATTTTTGAGACTATTTTAAGTCCAATTTCAATATAGTTTTTAACATCTCATTAAGCACATTCATAGGCCTAAAGCCAATCATATCTAGTTCACTTCCAAAGCCAAATAATTGGCACAATTGCCATTCATTCTTATATCCCAAGTCCAGCCCTAAAGGAACAAGTTTATGTTCATTTTCATAGTTCATTTCAAGTGACTTTCTAAGCAATTGCTCTAGGTCATTGCCATAAATTTTAGTTCAACATTTTCATTCTTTTAAAGATGTGTTCTCAAAGTTTATTCAAGGTATAATCATGCCATATTCATTATTCAATTCAAGATCATTTTAAGTCAATTGTCAAACCATTATAGTTCATATATATAACACTTAAATAAACTAAGTTACATGCCATATTGCCATCAACATTCCACTTAGATAC
>CANXYI010482267.1:0-11450 GCA_948208565.1 Hura crepitans
ATATTGCTCTGTGAATTTGATATGTAGATATGATTTTGTTTGCTATTGTTTTATAACATTTTCTCATTTAAATGAGGCTAATTTACTTAAATAACCTTCAAAAAATTAATGAAGGAAAAAAAAAACAAGTTACATCGAAATATTAGATAATAAGAAAAAGAGAGCGAATGATAATGGAGCAAACACATCATCTTTTTCATTACTTAAAAAACAATGTATGACATTATCAAACAACACTGTTAACATTATAATAAAAATATTATTTTCAACACAATAAGACAATACAACACGATTAGACGAGCAACAACTTGTTGGAAATCAAGAAAATGGAAAGCGGACTAGCGAAAGCTGCAAGAGCGGAGCCCGGTACAGGAATCGACGTCTACATGGTTGTTACGAGAATATTACAGAACTATTTTGTTCAATTTATTCAGAACAACGAAAGCGGTCTTCCTAGGCATTCTAAGCATAATGTCTTTGCAAAACAAACTTCATGCCTTCTAGTCGCAACAGCAGGAATTTATTTACGTCCTGTTATTGTTATTTTGTCATAGTGCTGCCACTGGCTCATGGGATATAAAGTTTCGCAAGCCACCCTGGCTTAACGTTGTTCGTCGACAGCCAAAGGAACAGTTTTCACCTGAAACAAAACAAAAAGTGAATTCTGATGCACAACGTCCAAGCGTCACGAAACTTCATACGGTAACTTTCTGGTTAGTACTAGGAGGAAATATGGTATCATAATCACTGACATGAAAATTGAGATTCATGCTCTGCCCAAGATTGCTCTTGGAGAGCGGAGCTCAGTCTTATACAATACTTCTTCAAAAGCCATCACAATTATCAACAATGTTGACTGGTGGTGATGAACTCTACATGCGTGACATTATATCAACTCATATTTCATCAACTTGTATCTGTTTCTGTGTATACTAACTTTAATGAGCATATAATGGACTAAATCTCAGAAAGTTTGTAATGTAAAAATTACTGAGTTAATAAAACACAGAAATTCTATCCAAATATAGCAAGGAATGTATAGTACAATATCTTACACAAATTAGTAGGCTCATATAATTGAATTTGTGAGAAAGGTATGGGAGCATGACTGACCTACTGCTGGCCCTGCCAATTGCCCCTTGCCAATGGCAACATGGGTTAAAAAAATATATATTTTTGTTCTTATTAAACCATCCGATATTCAAAGCCTGGTTACTCAATTAATTTGGTTTGCACAGGGTAGGCCCACAGAGAGAAGGGGAGGGAGGGCAAAGTACTCCCTCCCAAATATTTAAGAGCACTCTATTCTCAAGACCATATTTAAAAGAGAAGAGACCCTTGTCATCTCATCTCATTCTTTGGAGTAAAAAAGTACACTATTTTAATTCCAATCACGTTCCATGTCAAAATATAGAAGGGGATGCACGATAAAATTGCCAACAATACTGCTTAGAGAAACATAAACGCTGAAAATAAGCACTTACCAAATCGCGGAACTTGAGAATGTAGAACATTTCAAGATATCTTCTGGTTTCACGTCTCTCCAGCTTGGAAACATACTTCCAGAAACCATATACTCCAGCCAAAGTTAGTAGCCTTTCAGAGTAAATCTTCCATGTATATCTATTCAAAAGATTTGAGTAAGCCTCAAATACCCTGTGCTTACTTATCTCAAGCTACTCTCAGATACTAACCTTTCATAAATCCTCTGGAGCCCTGCATCAGAGATCTTTTTCCAGCAGCTTGGATCCTCGTTGCACCGCCGAAAGAAATCTGCCATACTTGCAGCAGCTTGATCAGGGTGATACGGATCAATATGGAATCCTGATATACCATTCTCAATAATTTCTGCAGGACCACCGTGGGAAGTGGCAAATGTTGGTAGACCACAAGTCATGGCCTCTACAACTGTCAGTCCAAAAGCTTCATAAAAAGCAGGCTGCATAGAAGAAAATGAAAAATCAAGTGCATTTTTTCTAGTGCAATAGAAACTTTTCTTCTACAAAAAAAGCTATAACCACGAACCTGAACAAAAGCTCCTCCTTTATCAGCTATATAGCGATAGAGCTCACCATTGCGTGCTCGATTTGTCTGGGCTGTTATCCATCGAAATTGCCCATCCAATTTGTATTCTTTCATGAGGTTATGCATCTTTTCAATTTCAGAAATTTCTTCCCTGTCTTTGGATTTCTTCACATCTATGTAACCAGCTACCACAACAAGGTTTGCCAGCTCCCTCAGTTTGGCATTCTTACCATACATCTCTACCAAGCCAGTTATGTTTTTTACCCGGTCCAGCCTTGCCATGGAAAAGATCAAGGGCTTCGACTTATCACTGAGCGTACCACTACAACGACATAAAGTTTATATCAGATTGACAGATTTAATAAATTCAACAATCTTTTTACATAGTTTGTATGAATGGCACAAAATTCTTACATTCAAAGCTAATATCTGAATATCAACCATAAGTTACGTTTTTGTATGAATGCGTATCTTAAATATGGAAATGGAAAAAATGATAGGATTCAAAAGAGACTCACATCCATTCATCAGATGGCCGAGGATCAAATAACATCTTCTCAATATAACCATGTAGGGCTGTGAGTCTTTTTTGCTTTTCAGAAAATGGAAAGTAAATAGACATATCCGCCCCAGGAGAGACAATATTGAACTTCGGGTCAAAAACATCAATGCCGTGAACAACTCTGTACAAACCTGGAAGCGTAAAAGCTGTGTGGCTCTCATACTGACCAACAGTATTCTTTCTGCAGAAACGGCATCAAGTTAAGGAATTGATGTAATGAGCATCACTTAGTCTAGCAGCAATCAATTTAAAGCAACTCCAATAAGTCCAATTTCCAAATGTCTTTAGTTACAATTTGTTAAGTGTGAATTAATCTCATAGCCAACAAGAAATCCTGCACATGATAATTAACTAAATAGCTCTCAGAGTGCTCACTAAACATCCTAAATAAAGTATTAAGAGTGTATCTCGAGATAAAAGCATATTGATAATAGTCATTATGTCTGATCTCATCAAAGTTGCAAATATTAATTACACATGAATTAAAATGTAAGAAGCAGGGCAAACTTACGTTCCTGCAATCTCTTGGTATGTACTAGTGATTATAAAATCTGCATTGTTCATGGCTAGTATATCAGCAGTGAATTGACATGAGAAATGGTATTTTTCATCGAACTTTTTCCAATATATATCTGAATCTGGATACTTGGTTTTCTCCAGGGCATGTGCAATGGTGCACTGCACATTCAAAAGTTGAAAAATAAATCTTCCTTTTTTACTAAATTTTATTGAGCCTGGATTGTGTAAGCATGATATCAAACAATCATCCAAACCTGTGTAACACCCATCTTAGAAGCCAACAAAGATGCAACAAGGTTCCCATCGCTGTAGTTCCCTACAATAAAATCAGGAATTCCCTGTAACTCAGCTACAATTTCACTGGCCACATCCTGAATTGAGAGAGCAAAGAAACAAGATATTAATAGACATAACATAATTTTAACTATATGCTTAACTAAAAGCATACTCCAGACTAAAGAAAGTGGAATACAATGAAACAATTCAAACTGATCATCACAGCTAGTGTAAAGAACTGTCTCGAAATGGCCAATCAAAATACACATACCCAATGAAACAGACATCTAAAACTTTTTCAATTCCAGGTTATTTTTAAGCATAAAATTGAATGAGAAAAATAATTCAAATAATTTGGTGCCCTACACACACATCCTACCTCAGCAAAGGTCTCCAAATAAGGCCATACATCAAATCTCGAGATCCACTTTCGTAGAATTCCTTTCTCTGATCTAAAGGGAACTCGCAGGATGTGTGTGTATTCTGTTCCGCTGACTCTCTCCAACCGTTGATTGCATGTGGTTCCTCTTGCATCAGGAATTAACCTGGTCACCTTAGGAGTGGATGGAAAATGCATTACATGGAGAAAAACAATCATCAACTTAAACCAACCTAAGCTAAGTGTATATTACTTACAATCAGAATCCTAGGCTTGACATCCAGGCCCTGCTTCTGTATTCTAAGAAGCATTTCATTCTCTAGGGCACGCACTTGATCCAGTATATAAACCACCTGAAAGTCACTTAGAAATCAATTTATATATAAAAATGGAGGGGGGAAGGGAATAAACTTGCAAGTGAATACCATTTATACATCATTTTTACTCCTTTTTCTTCTTCTTCTTCTTTTCTATTTAAAGAGGTGGAGGCTACAAGGACTTGGGAGAAATGGACAGAAGCATATTAAGAGAAGAGAGATATTGTAGGTCTGCATAGTTAAGAACTCAAAAACCTTGGACAGGAAAATTTTTAGCTACTAAAAATTCCATCTTAAAATTATTCTATTAGATATTTAGGGAGAAGACAAAAGGAAAGCCAAAAGTACCTGTCCACCAGTGTCAGGCAAACCTAAAACGTTTGCTTGTCCAAAGTATCCATGGGGAGACAAAATCACAACATTAAACACCATGGGTATTCTACCAAGGAATGTCTCTAAAGTTGAGGGATCAGGAGCCTGCAGGATGTCCAAGAGGAGATGCATCGTCTCTACAACTCTTGCTGCAGTATCACCCCAACCTCTCTCAAAACCCAATCCTTGCAATCTGGATCAATATAACAATGAAAAGCAGATTCGAGTGCATAAAAATAATGTTCCACAAATGCATTCTATTACTAAATTCCACCAGACTAAAAAAAAATTATCTGCTACAAAACTTACGTATATTCAAACACGGAATATGGTGCATCAGGTGGAAGCTTTGAAATGTATTCTTCTGCCTTCGCAAGGGCAGCCTGAAGTCGGGATATGCTCTGTACTCGATCATTCAACATCAAGGCCTGCAAATATTCCTTAATTCAATCATTTAGCTTCAATAAAATCCTCAAAGCAAGTATTATTTCTATCATCACTCTTCCAATAATGCTAAAACCCACGCCATGCAGTTACCAATTTTGAATTTGCTATTATAGCCAAAACATCATAAATTCATAAATCCAACATGGTTCAAGGTTAAATTTTTATGCACTCTTGAAATCAGTTCATTTCATTGTAAACTTACATGGCCTTTATATTTGTGTGCTCGAAGGAAATCATTTAAGGGTTCCAAACAGTCCTTGTTACGGAACATGATTGAAGAAAGATGGCGATTGAGGAATTGAACACCATTGCCAATAGATGAAGACCGATTGGGGCGAGGAACATCCGCATTGAATGGCTCAAAATCAAGCTCAAGTACATAGGGATCATTGGACCTAAATGAGCATTTTGGAGAACAACATAAGCAATCAAGCATATATGACTAAGGAGATTTTGAGCTACCACAAATATAGCGTCAGAGTACTGCTAAAACAAAATAAAAATGTTTCACGGAAAAAAGAGGCTACTTACGGGCCATCTACAAGTTCTTCTTTGAAGCGAAGATACTGAGAAACATCCAGTTGCTCTACACTTAGTTCATAGACATTGACGCGGACATACTCCCATACTCCTGGTCTTGGACGAATTGCCATTGCCACGAAGGGAGGCAGAACAATGGCTTCCTTTAGCCAACATAAATACAAAATCAAAGCTCGAGACATAAAGTAAATTGCAGAAATAAAAACATTTTATTTGTCGGAGAGAACCATTACACTAATGAGAAAAACATGATTAAGTACAGAAAGCAGCCGATTTTTGTGGTAAAATCCAGATGTTCTAATTTTTTTTTTGTCAGTTAAACAAAATTAAATATGGAAAAATAATTAAGCAAGTTCTGCTAATTTTGGTGGTTATACGATTTCAAATTACAAAAAGCTAATTCTACCGTAGGATATTGCGTCAATTTTTATAATATTTTATGAAATGTACAGTTTGTATTCGAGACAAACCATTTGTTACAAAAGGGACAGCACCTCGTTCACGACTTTTCTTTTAAAAGGAAATGGTATTTCTTTCCTTTCGTCCTCTTTCCTTTTCGCAGCATCTCTCGTCTCTCTAATTGAAACTTTATGGATTCTGTGTTCTTTACTATCAACAAATTGCTCACTAGTTAACAGTCCATTGCGCACAGGCGCTCTCTCTCTCTCCAATTAAAAATGTTAGTTCAACAAAAACTTAAAAAGAGAACTCAAATTCATTTCGGAAAATTATTCCGGTAAAGATAAGCCACAAGACTCACCATAGCAGCTTTAAGGATTTGGCCAAAAGGACCATCTCTTAGGCCCTGCCTGACTTCGTCGTCGCAGACAACATTATCAAGTTCATCAATCAAAGTATGCGGTAGTAAAAGTCCTTGTCCTTGATCCACATACCTTCAAATCCCAAAATAACAGTCAATAAATGCACAAAATCCTACTCATCTACTCTCCTTCTACTTGCCGATGAAAAGGATAGTTATAAAATAAAATGAAATAAGCCGATCGCAAAACATCTTGTGAAGTAGAGAGGCAGTTTCATGAACAGTTAAAAGAAAAAAGGCACACAGTTTTCATTGGAACCGATCAGAGGAAAAACAGAGTAAAAACACGTATCGAGAGAAAGACCTGCAAAGGAGAGCAACGAGTTCGTTGCGGTGAGCAGAGAGAGTGTCTTCCACACGATCTCTCATGCTGGGAATTCGAGTTAAAATAGGAGTAGCCATGATCGAATTTCACGAAGAAATGCTTGAGGTTTTGTATAGTAGTAGAAACATATGATGGAGATAGTGAGCAAGCTAGATAATCTACTGGTTAATAGAAGCAGAAAGAAGAGGAAAAAAGAGAGAAATTTATAGGAAAAGGAAATTGAAGAAATTGAACTTTGTAACTCTGTATCCGGATGCCGCCATAGAAAAGGGACAAAACTTTACCGCCATATTGAGAAGAAGCAAACCGTGAGCGTTGTGATGGATAAAATTACTGGAGAGTGGGGAGAGGTGCTGGAAACACACCAGTGAACCCAATGCGGCAATACTTGCCGCGGTTTCGTCAGCGGCTAATTTGACCCCCACTCTTTTTTTCCCCTCCTGTCATTAGGCTATTGCCAACAAGTAAGCGTGGAACCCCCAAATTTTGTATTTTATCTTATTCTTATTTTCTTGGCTCATTAAAAGTTATACGTTAAAATTGAGTATTCATTTGGTGAATTAATAATTTAAATTATTAAATTAAAAATAATATTTTTTATTTATAGTTTAATGATTAAAATTTTATATATATGATAAATTAAATTTATTTAATTATTATCTGTTAAAATTTTTTAATTAATTGTAATAAAAATTTTAAAATTTGTATATATACTTCAAAAAATAATAAAAAATGTTTACTAATTTTCATAGTATTATTAGCATGTAGCTTTTTATTTCATAAGTATATTTATTTTTTTAGGTATAATATATATTTTACATTTTAAAATATTTTTTATACGGTTTAAATTTTTAAGTGTCTTATAATATAGTTAAACTTGATAAATTTGCATGTGTTGTCGCTTTAAATTTAATTAAAATAATTTATTACTTTTTAAACTTGACGAATGGGCATCGATTATCACATTAAAAAAAATTTTAAGTTAAAATTTTTATTTATTGATACGTATCATTTAAAAGGATAATAAATACATTTTTATTAAATTTATGAAGTAATATGTTATTTTTATTAAATTAGATATATTATAGATTATAAAGAAATATTTTAAAATATAAAATATATATCACGCTATTTTTTTATAAAGTTAAAAGTGAAAATGACTTTAACTTTTGGAAATTCGTTCGAAAGTTTTAATCACTTTGAATAGAAAAGAATCGTACTAATTTGTTTTTAAAATTAATTTTAGTGTTAAAATAATATTATTGTTAAAAAAAATTAATTAGTTAAAATGCCTTTTTTTAAATAAAAATTATTGGTATAAATTTAATGGTAATATTTTAAAAAATATTATGTAAAGAGATTATTGATAATATGAAATTATTGAAAAATTATATAAGAAATGTTTAAAATTGACAATAATTAACTTGTAAGGTATATTATCTATAAACTATTAATTATATATGGACAAAAAAATTTTAAATTGCATTTTAGCTTTATTTTTTTTTATGATAATGGCATTTTAGTACCAAAATTAATGTTAAAATAAATTTGAACCCTAAAAAAATAAAGATAAATTAGTGTCGATTATGGTCCAATTAATAATGATATATTTGAATTAGGAGTATTCAACTTGTTGGTTCGGTCCAAAACCGAACTAAAAGAATTGAAAATTAAAATTTTAAAATCGAATCAAATCGAAATTTTTATAAAGACTGAATTGAAAAAATCGATATTTGTACAGAACCGAACCGAAAAATCGAATTAACTGAAATTCTATATATTTTTTATTTTTATATATATAAAATTCCTAAAATGACGTCATTTTAGCTCAAAAAGATGTCATTTTAATAAATTCGATCAGTTTGATTCTTTCAATTTTCGCGCCTCTAATAACCGAACCGACTAAACTGCAATTACCATAAAAAACTGAATCAAAAAAACCAAGAATTGAAAAAATTGAACCGAATAAATCAAATTTTCAAAATTTTGATTCAATTTCAATTCGATTTTACACGGCCCTAATTTGAATCATGATCTAATATGATTAAACCCATCTATAATCTGCAACTTTTTAATCAATTTATAATTCAATCTGTTTAAACCAAACTCTATTCATTCAATCTATTTACCGCCTATAATTATACGTATATATAATATATTCACTAATTAAGTAATTATATATTTTTCAAAAAAAATTATAACTAATTTAATGTAAAAAATCAATCAATGATTAAATTTTCAGGCTATTTTGAATTTACTTTCAACACATGCTTCAATAGTAGATTAACATCTTATTTTTTAGGGGATGCTTCAAAAGGTAATAATTAGGCAAATGAAACATATTGTATATGTGTAATTTTAATTATTAAATTATGAATAAAAAATATTATTTTTTAATTTAATAATTTTTAATTAATAATTTACGATAAGTTAAATTTATCATATGAATACTCATTCAAAATAATATATATATATAAACTAATCTATTGAATTACACCACAATTGCTTTTATTTTGGCCGCAGTTCTCTAACCTTCCAAAATGAATCTGTGTGCCAATACTTATGTGGTTTACCTTTATCTAATACAATTCATCGTCTTATGCTATTAAAAAAAGAAAAAAGAAAAAATTCAGTAATAATCTTTATAAATCCATCAAGCCCTGCACACCTTTTGAATTAATTTCATTTGGATTTTCATCAGCCCACTTATGTCCTAAAAAATCTATGAATCCATACAAAAGAATATTTAAATAATACTTTTATTTCATTTTAAATTTTAATTTTGATTTTTTTACAAATTAATAACATAAATAATGACATCAATTTTCATTAAATATTCACTCCAAATCATTGAGATATTTTTTTCTATTAATTCTATAGTACCACTACCCACTTTATTCTCTTTTTCAACATCAATATATAAGGATAATATATACATATATAAAAGGTACTCAATTAAAATTTAGAACGACAGTGAGGTATATTATGTGTTGAAATACTTATAATTAGATATATATTTTTTAAAATTTATTTATTAATTATGAAAGATTAAATTTTAAAAAATAAATATATAATAATAAGTAGTGCAACATTGCGAACAAATAATCAAGGCTTAAATGAGATATTTAAAATAAAAAATAATTAAAAGATAAATTCGAGGCAAAAACATTTAGCAATAAATAAAAAAAAAAGCGGTTATTTCTTTATCCGCTTTAGAGAAGTGATAATGGTTTTGGTGGGGTAGGGTAGGTGGAGAAAATTGCTTTCTATAGCATTTCCAAAAACTTAAATAAAATAAAATAATAATAAAAAAGAATTATCATAAAACGAACGTTCTTATCCAAATGGATGTGCTCTTGGGCCCATCTGTTTGTGCTTCTAGATTATCGACACTTTGATATTTTTTTGTATAAATATTAAAGAATTAAAGAGAAAATTGAGAGATTGGTTTAGGCAAAATAACAGAATAAAATGAAACTAACAGTGGGGGCACTGTCTCTTTCATAGACTGTACTGTAAGTGTAAGTCAAATTTTCATATTACATTGAGGTTGACGTTTTGTGAACAATTGGATTTGGATATGAACAAACATCAAAATATCTCAATGGGGGAACTTCAACTGCAAAATTTATTTTCCTTTATGGTTAAATCTGTTTGTAGTGAAACTTATATTTTAGCTATTGATTATAATTATTTAGCCATTTAAAGTGATGATCAATGGTTAGAGTTGAAATGTACTGTAAAGCGAAATGCATTATAGATTTACTCATTTTTTATATATATTTCATTTGATATTTAAAATTTATTAATTCGATTAATTTAAATTTGTGCTATGTAAAAAGACAAAATATTCACTTTTAAATATTTAATTTTTTAATATGTGCATAAAGTTAACTTTTAATATCATTGATTAATTTAAACTTAATTTTAATACATGGATAGAGCTCCCACAAATGGAAAATAACTTTTGAATTTTATTTGTTTTTAGTAGATTAGATGAAATGATAGATATTTTTTTAAATTAAAGAAAAATTTTGGATTTAAAATTTAAATATAAAATATTTTTAAATATTTAAAAAGGATATTATCTCTTTATAAATTTGCTTAGTAGATATTTGAATTAATTGAGTTAGTGGTTAATGATATTTAATGACATAAAGAAAAAGAAAGAAAGTTATTTTTTTACTATATATGCAGTATGTATTGGCTATCAATTTCTCCTCCTTATTATTGTTATTATTATTTATATCTCCACGATCCCTGGACCTGCCGTAGCTGAATAACAGAAGCATTAAGCAACTGATTCATATGAGCCACCTTGAGCTTTATACCTATAATCAAGTAATATTATTCATATATGAAAAGATATCTGAGATCTTTGCATCCATAGTTATCGTAATTATGGTAGTTAAAAGTGTAAAAATTAATAATTAAATATTTTTGTTATAATAAAATATTTTGTAATAAAAAAATAGCATAGCTAAAAATTAGTTACATCATTTATAATTTTCGTGATTAAAAATCAATATAAATTTCTAAACATCTAAGTAAATGGTTGATAAAAAGTTAAAATATTTTATTATAAAATAATTTATTTGTAGCAAAAAAAAATAGATAGTTTTAGCTTCATCATATTAGTATATATAATAATTTTTTTTAGTTACACATAATAAAATCTGAAGCTAAAAATTAATTTATATTATATAATTATAATATTTTGACATTTTAATTATAAATTTAAAGTGTGCATAATCAAATAAATTTAATTAATTGTTTTGGATGAGAATATATTATAACAATAATGATATTAGTTTATCTATAAGTTTAATATATTCATAATCAAATACTAAATTTATGCCAAAAATAAG
>CANXYI010482321.1:0-13402 GCA_948208565.1 Hura crepitans
TAAATATGATTAAAAAGTTTAACTTTTGGTCAAACTAGCTAACAACTCCCTCTTAAACCTCTCAAACCCGATAGCCATAAGGAGAAAATTTCTCCATTTTCTTTCCCTGATCTTCCTTTTTCAAGCCAAAGTCTCACATCCATCCATAAATAATGAATTCTTAAGGACCTAAGTGGTAAATTGATTTGTTTTTCGAAGAAATCAGAGGAAAAGTCAATTTTTTAGGTTGGGTGAATAGTGTCCATTTTTTGATTGAGTAAGAATTTTGAGAAATCAATATTTTTCCTTTATTTAGTAGGTGCCTAAGAGTTAAAAAATGTGATCTTTTGAATTTTTAGGATATCATATGATTTTATACGATTTTTTTTTTAAAAATGAATCTGTAATGGGTAATTACTGAAATGGAGCGAGGATCTGATAAGGGCAAGGCAAAGGTTTAGATGGTCCTCATAGGGTGTTTTGAGTATTCTAGGTATGTGTAATCAATCTAATTAGTGCATTTATTAATTTCTCTAACTTAGGAATATTGTATGTAAATATGTATATTTAAGTATAAGTGAGAATTTATTAAATAATGTATTAATAATTGGTATGGAATTAATAATTATAGGATAAATATGTTATCAATACATAATGAATAAGGAAAAAAATTGGTGGTTTGTGTGTGTATGTATGAATAGCCAAATGGCCATGTTTGTGTAACTGTGTGTATAGTGAAGTATATATGTAATTCATATGTAATGTCATATGATAATGAATTATAAATTTTAAATTATGTGATAAGAAGAAGTAGCATAAAGTTGCATCAAATGCACATATGTGTGTGTGAGCATGGCCTATGGCCGAATGGCCATGTGGTGATATGTATGGTTATAAGTCATGTAATGTACATAATTAGGCATGCTTTAGTGATTTGTAAATGTTTTAGTGTATGTAAGTAATTCGGTGATACATAAAGTCTAATATAGTCAAATATGAGATAATTAAATTATGAATTTATCATTTATGTTTAAATGTACAAAATATGTATCGTGTGAGTTATGTTAAACTTGTGTAATTATTGGTATGAAGAGATATAGAAAATACAAGGTTAAAGTAATATTAAATGAAAAACATAATATTATACTTGTAGTATTCATGGTTGAAATGGCCTAATAATTTTAAATAGATGTAAATGCCTTTAAATGAGCATGAAATTTATGGAATGTACTTATAAGTGAGAAAATGAACACTTTGATGTAACATGTGCTTGAAAACATAATAAGGAAATGAACGGCACATGTATATGATTAAGGCATATGGCATTATATTTAAATCCCAAAATAAAGAATAAAAGATAATATTCCCAATTTTTGTCAAATTGATATAATATTAGTATCAAAATAAATTTTTAGGATTAAATAATGAGTTGAAAATTTTTGAAAAATAAGAATTTCCTGTATGAGTAACAACCTAGAGATGGATAGATTGACTCATTAACTAGGGATAGATAGTAGCTGCTAGACACTTTAGTGTTGACTCATAGTCTGACCCTAAACCTATAATTGATTACATTGGTTTCTAGATAGATGTAGTTGCCGTTCAAGTCCCACGAGGTCATTGCATGGGTCTATACTAGTGTAGCAGTTGTTCAGGTCCCACGGGGTCATTGCATGGGTTTATGCTAGTGCAGCAGTTGTTCAGGTCCAAAATATGGACCACTGTACAAGATAATCTCAATATCCATAGGTGTTATGTTCTCATAAATATGGGCAGTGCAAAAATAATTATAAACATTTAATTGTTGAAACTATAATAATTGACAAACCTCTTACATTTAATGATAAAAATATAATATTTAATGAGCATAATAATTAATTACACTATGAATGGTGTAGTAATATAACTATAAGTGTTATATAATGGTTTGTCCATTTATGGGTTATGAGTGATATACATGTGTTATGTTAAGTGTTGATATAATTTTATGAGATTAGGTATGCTAAATTTTATATTAATTGGTATATACTCACATATAGCATGAAGTATAATAAATACAACTATAATAATGGTGATGGATTTTAACATATATCTTTGATAGAATAAGTTATGCTCATATGATTATATGTAATAATTATTTCGATTATACCACTAAGCATTTCACTTGGCACACCATTTTGTTTGTGATGCACAATTAAGAAGAACAATTGAGCTATGCCTCTGGATATCCAAACAAGCAAGAGGAGACTTTTTGCTTTTTGGTATAATTTGATGATGTATCGGATTTATGTAATGTATAAACTATAGGAAGTCACACTCTTATGTTAGTTATGTATAATATTGGGCCTAAGCCATATCATGTAATTATGTAAATTTGGGTTTGTAACTATAAACTTGAAAATGTTTTTAAATAGATTTATGCATGACTAATGTCTCTTTTTGAGGTTGTGACTGTGTTATTGATATGGTGATATTAGAGTGATCATAAGGATCACGGAGTAGTGGAAATGTATGAGAAAAATTATAGAAGTGTTTTTCTTGTCACATGTTACAATTCAAAAATTTTGGATAATGCCTAGTATAGCCATTATGCTATCAAAATTTTGGCATAAAGATTCCTAATTTTTAGACATGTAACTTAGTTTTGAAATGATATAGAAAAGGCAAAGAAAAAAAATTTATATATGTGTTCACATAATGTGAATTGATAAAATATTAATAAATTATATCGAAGGTTATAAGATGAGGTTGAATAACATGTTATTTAACACACCTTATTTATGTCAAGCAACCGACTGGTGATCGGACAGGGTAAGGGGTGTCATAGAATCAAGGTCAAATGCAATGGCTTTTACTTTGTTTGAACCAAAACTAGATCAGATGCAATGGTTCTCACCTTATCTAAATCATGGTCAGACGTAGTGGTTCTCACCCTACTTGAACTAGTATTAGATCAGATGAAATGGCTCTAGCCCTATCAAATCAAGGTCAGATACGGTGGCTCGCACCCTATCTGAACGAGAATCAAATTAGATGCAATGGCTCTCACCGTGTCTAAATCAAGGTTAAATGCAATGGCTTTTGCCCTATCTGAACCCAAACTAGATCAGATGTAATGGCTCTTGCCTTATCTAAATCAAGATTAGATGCAATAGTTCATCTTGTCTAAATTAAAATGAAAAATAGATGTAACGGCTCGCCTTGTTTATCAAAAAAGAGACTCTCGAAGCTATAACAAGACAAAGAGGGTTACCCTATAAGGTATACATCTCTCTCCTTTTTTGAACTTTGGGTTATCTCACACACTCTGTAATTGCCTCCCTAAAGTTGGAGGCAACTATAGACACTAAGTCTTGGGGCTTTCATGTTCAGATTGTCTAATAATGAATAAAGATAAAAAGTTCTAATAAACAAGAATATTGTCACCAAATTTAAAGTCTTCTTCACAAAATTCAAGAAAAATAGTTAACTATTAGATATGGACTTTAACTCAACTCGGTAGGATTTGTGGTATAGAGTTAAATTTTTGAAAAAAATATCTTAAAAATTGATTAAAATTTTAGATATTTTGGGACAAAATAGTGCCATTTTGGTTCCCAAAATAGTCATTTGGCCTTGCCTAAATATGGTTGTCTTAGTAGCCAAAATGGTTATTTCTGCTTTTGCTAAAATGGCCATTTTTTGTTCCCAAAATAGTTCCATTTCATGTGGTAGAATGCCACATAGACTCCAAAATAGGCTATGCAAAATTGCCATTTCATAAGCTAAAACGGTCATTTTTACCAAACAACCATTTTTTAAGGCTAAAACAACCCTTTTTTGTTCTCAATAAGTGCACACCCAAAAACACAATATTTTTTAAACACCATTTTTCTTGTTTAGTGATTTTTTTAAATTATTTTCTCACTTTTCTCAAGTTAGCTAAAAGATCATTCCTTAATGCAATTATATACGATGGGTTGGCCAATTCTTTTTTTTCTTCTTTTCTTTTTTATCCTTCTCCTAGTCAGAAATGGTGTCTTTATTTTCTTTGTTGTCCATTTACCAATTAAATGTGGTAATCTTACTTTATTTAGGTACTCATATACTAGTTAGATGTGTTACACTCATTTTATTTGTCCATTATTAATATTCTATTTTTCTTTATTTTGATTTAGTTATTATTCATTCTCCTTTTCATCCATTAACTAGTTAAGTGTGATGATCTAATTCATATATTGTTTATTATTTATTGAATTGTTTATTTTATTTCGTTTATTATTTATTTAACTATTTATTTTATGTTCTTTTATTATTTATTCTTTTCATAATGTTGATTCCATTATTTTCCTCATACTAACATTATATTTTTGTTATGATATGAGTTACTTGAGATCTAATAGGACTTTATTTAACCTGTCTTTTCCCTTTTATCAAACCCCTGATGAAGTTAACATTTTATTTTGTTGTTATTTTTATTATTTTATTTCTATTTACTTTGTTTCATCTTTATTTTTTTTCATAATTTTTTCCTTTTGTTTTATTATTTTGGTTAGAATGTATTTTAGGTAATTTCAATGTAATTTTATTTTCATTTGGTTAGAATGTATTTTAGGTAATTTACTTTATAAAATTTACCTTTTTAGGTTAGAATGCATTTTAGGAAATTACTATGTAATATTAATTTTCATTTTGAATATTTCCCTGTATTCACCATGAATGTTGTAATAGATAGAAAAGATTTTTACACAAAAAATAACCGAATTATTTTCTATTTTATTCATTGGTATTTTCTAATATAATGGGTTTTGATTTTTCTTTAATAAAAGTCACAATAATAATAAAATCCATTTTCGTAAATTGGCATCCGAGAACTAAAGTTCTCACTGAAAATCAATTATCTAGTTTCATGTATGTTTTTATTTAAATTCATGTATTTTCTTTGTATTTGTAAATGTGCTTGTTTCATTTTGTTTCTATATCTTTGAATGCTTCATTTTAATCTCAAAACCTATTTGAGAAAAACGATAAAATTATGAATTTAATATGCAATCCCATATTAACTTGAGGTATAAATAAGAGTAAGGTTCCAAACTACTCTAGTTTTAGCCATACAAGATATTTCCTAACTTTAAATAGGTGGTGACTCTTACCTTGTGGTACCTAACTCGCTCTTTTTAGGCTAATCAAATAGGAATGATTGAATATTTCTATAATTTTCTTCTCATCTTTTGGGACTTGAGAGGTGAGATTTAGATTGAGTCTTTAGTTATTTGAGTTTAACTAGCCTTAAAAAAGAAGGGAAGCAAATAGTTATACTAATAGAAGACTTTAATAAGTGTATGGACACAAAGAATTAACATATAGAATTTCACACAAGAATCATAATAAGTTAAGAATAATATAGACCAATTGTCATATAGTATATGGATTAAAACAAAAGATAAAGGGATAATAGGAAGTAAAAGTACTACATAGACTTAAAATAATAATTATAATAAAGATTTAGAAATAAAAATGTTAACAAAAGAGTACATTACAAGGAAAGTAGTAGAAAGGAAATAGTAAATAGTGTTTGAGTTAATAATCATAACTGGTAATACACTAGAATATAATGTATTGAGCATCAAGAATGATAATAGGTTGTAACACGTAAAAATCCTGAGGTAATGAATAGTACTTCCTGATACATGAATAGTGTTCCCGAGACTTATGGTACATTACAGTGATCAGATGGAAGTATTAATTATAATAGAATTTTGGAAAAAGTTAGAAATAAAAATGAAGTCGTTAAAGTGGTTAAAAATGCAAGTAATTTTTTTACGATATTGTCATGTGAATAATGACCTAGTTATAGTTGAGTCGTAAAAATATTTCATTTTTGCTTAAATTGACTTAGCATTGATACAACTTGATAATAAAAAATTCCAACTAGTCCATTGGTATTGGAATTAGAATTTCTGGATATCAAAAAGTATTTTTCAAAATCGGGTAAAGATAAAAGTTACGTTTTTAATCCATTTTTCTTGATTTTTGAGCATGTGTTAAAAGAGGCATTAGGGGTTTGATTTATGTGATTTTTGGGAATTATATAGATGATTAATTGAGCTATTTGAATATTTTAAAGAGAGGTTAAAATGAAGAAATTTTGGTGGCCATTGGATTTTAATAAGGGATAATCTTAGCCATTAGAGGAAATAGGTATAAAAGGGTCAAGGGTTTACTATTCTTGATCAAACTAAGAATAGTTTCATCTTCCCCAACCCTTTCCCTAGCCAACGACTCTAAGGAGGGATTACTCCTCCATTTTGCTTTATGAAGCCTCCAAATTTCCTTTAAATTCATCATCCAACCCTAATTTCCACACCTCTAAGGCCTTTAAGTAATAATTCTAGCAAAAAACTTAAGAGAAATTAATAGATTTTCATGGTGAATATACAAAGTGAATGGTGACACTTTTTTGTTCAAGTAAGATTTTTCAGAGTTTTATATTTTTCTAAGGTTCCTAGGATGCATAATAACATGTTTCTCAAGTTAGTTTTTATTTTTGATGCATATATGATTTTATATAGATTTTTACGTAATCAGCCTATTTATGTTTATAGAGCAAAGTGAAAGAGGCAAGAGTAAAGGCAAGAAAAAGGCCTAATCAAGCTTGTTTCAAGTGTTTTGACTCTACAGTAAGTGTAATCAAAGTAATTTGTAATGTGTGTGCATGTGCCATAATGAAAAAGTGTGTGTAATGGTGTACAAAAATGTAATAATAGAATATAATTATGTTAAATACCTATGAATTGTGTTATGTTATGTGATCTTATATACATGCAATTATGCCATTGAAGGGATAAATTGATGTTGGTTGTGCATTTGGGCATGGTGACTGAGTGGCCTAATTTGTGTGAGTTAGTGTTATTTTAGATGTTTAATTCTTATGTGGTCAATTGAGCTCAAGTGTAGGTTCAATAGCCTAATGAAGTTGTTTTAATATGTGAAGTTATGTGATATGGCATAGAGAACTCCTCTGATATTTAAAGTATGAGAGGATGAATGGATTTCCTTGTGTGTGATAATTTTTAATGCTCTTTTATGTCATATATAGGTATAAATGATGCCTATGTGAATGGTGATAAGATCCATAATGTTTTTAATGTGAAAAAATGAGTAATATATGATAGTTATGTTAATATAGCCAAAATTCTTTAAGCATGTTAGGCTATATTTTTAGTCATGGGCATATAACATAAATGAGTATGTTACAAATGCCATGTTATGAAGGCTTAATTTATGCTTGCATAATTCAAGATTGTACGTGTTTATATTATAGGAAATGTGCCAATGGGGTGTATGTATGCTTTATGACACATAATTATAATAAAGATTAATACATTTCCCCATTTGGTCATTCGTTGATCAAATAATCTTTAAAATCTACCTTAAGCTATGATAATATGGTGAAACCAAAATAAATTTGGTGAGTAGCTCACAAAAGTAAACAACCTAGATTGGATAGGTTGATCGATCAATTAGGGGTTTAGCAGTTGCTAGGGTACTTTTGCACTTGATTTTGTGACTTATAGGTCTTATGTTGATTTTTGTGACCTATAGGTCCTATAATGATGTTGCTGGGCCTTTATGGTCCTGATGACCTTCGAGTCCCTATTGTTGGAGCTTTGTGGTCTTGATGGCCTTAGTGGCCCAAGTGTCCCTATTATTTAGTATAGCTTATGTGTTTCTTTAAGTGGGTGCATAAGTATGTTTAATGTTAAAGCTTAAGACATAAAGCTAATAATTGTAAAGTTGACATTCATTGCTTGATGATATATTATTGATGATGTATATGCTTTATGAAGGTTGAGACACATATGCATCATATTTTATAATTACATTCCATGTACATTATAACTTTATATTTTATGTTGCTTTAATACATATATGATTATGAATTTGTGCACATAAATTACCTTGATTCCACCACTAAGCATTCGCTTAGTGCATTCTTGTTTTTGTGATAGGAAAAATGACTGATGAAGCTAAAGCCTCAGTATAGCCAGAAGATTAAGAGAAGGCCTTTGTTTTGGTATTTTGTTATGTATATAAATTATGTGATGTACATAGGTTATGGGCATTCATATGATGTACTTAGGGAATTTAGGCCTAACTTGTAAAATTAACTATTTTTAAAGCTTTCGAGTATGTTGTAACTATAGTTAAAGATGTTTAGGATGTTTTAAATTGTATGATATCTCTTTCTTGAGATTGATTATGATGTTTGGGATAATGGCTGTTTAAAGTGATAAGAAGATCATGAATGTAGAGGATAGAGATCGTTTGGTTATAGAAATGTTTTTTCTTTATGTAGGTTACCATTCATATTGAGAATAGTGTCTAGTACAACTGTTATGCTGTCGGAGTTTTGACATGAGGATTTTCTAATTTTATTTTCATAAAATAAAAGGTTTTTGAAAATTCAAAATTTTAATACTTTTAGTGTTTAATAAAGGGAGTTAAACCAAGCCTTTTAATGTGAAAGTTGTGTGAGTTTAGATGACACTTTATATGTTGCTCCTTATTCGGGTGTGCTAATCGAATCAGGTGAAGGGTATCATATTTAGTGGTATCAGAGCTCTAGTTTAGGCATTCTTTTGTAACATATGAGTGTCTTAGAATTTGGATCATGCATCACATAACTTATTTGTATTGAGGCTTATAATCTATTCTTTATTTATAGATCAAGATGAGTTCTCCTACACCACAAGGTGATAAGGAAGTGAAGAGTCATGGTCAGATGATAGTAGGATAAGAGGCCACTAGGGCCGAGTCTATTACTCTAAGTGATATTAGGTAGGCATTTTTAGTGGCATATGTACTGCTAATTTTTCTTCAAAAGAGTTATAGCTATTAAGACATGCCATAATAGTAGCACCTCCACCACCTCCACCAGTCAACAACCATCGCTGCTACCTCAAGCTTTCTAAAAGACATACCTAGAGAGGGTAAAAAAGGTAGAGGCTAAGGATTTCAAAGGTGAAGGAGTGGCAGATGTTGGTAGGGTAGAGTACTAGTTAGATAGGACTATTTGGATCATGCAATAGCTGAAATGCACTTATGAGAAGAAGGTTATTTATGCAAATTTTCTTTTACAAGAGGAAGCCTTTAAGTAGTTGGAGGTCTTAACAAAGCATAAAGATGAGCAAGACTTGACATGGGAGTACTTCTTGGAGGAGTTTTAGAAGAAATACATTACTGAGAAGTACCTAGACAATAGAAGGTGAGAGTTTATGGATCTAAAATAAGGTCAGAGCTCTATAACTGAGTATGAGAAGGACTTTACTAAGCTGAGCCAATATACTAAAGATATGGTTGTGACAAATGTTGATAGATGCAAGAAATTTGAAAAGGGGCTCAATGTGGAAGTTAAGATATGGATAACTCTAATAAAGATTAGATATTTTTTAGCACTAGTGGTAATTTGTCACACTGTAGAAGAGGTTTAGTAGGAAACATAGGAGATCTATTAGAAAAAGAGGTCTTTTAGCTAGGGATTAACTAGTGCAACTCAATATTCAGAGAATAAGTTTAAAGGTGATTAGGCAGGGGTACAATAGTAGTCCTAGAGATAGGGCTAATTATAAAAAGCAGGCCAAAGGAATAAGAATAAAGCAAAGCAACAATCTCAAAGTGCTAGTGCTCTAGTCTTTATGGCTAGGGGTAGTTTAGCACCTTAGCATTAGACATGTCATAGAAGACACAAAGAAGAGTGTTGGAAGTCCAAGCCCAGAGTTTGTTTTGGGTATGGTTCAATAGATAATTTCCTTAGAGATTTTTTAAAGAAGCTTGATGCTGGGCAAGGATCTGCACATGTTTTTACCAGGATACAAAGAGGAGATAGAGGAGAGAGGACAGAGGGTACTTAAAGGGCCAAATTAAAGGGTAGAGTAGAGCCCAAAGTGCCTAGCAAGTAGTATGCTATTAGAGCTAGAGAGGAGGCAGATTCACTAGAAGTGATAGCGTGTACCTTTCTTCTCTTTGATTCTCTTACATTACCATTGATAGATTTGGGGTATACACACTCTTATATATGCACTATATGGGCACACGACTAAGGGTTAGCATCAAAACTTCTTGACATAGAGATTATGGTTAGCAACCTTATAAGTCAACATGTTATTATAAACAAGGTTTACAAAGAGTGTCCTTTGGTGGTGTAAAGACATAAGTTTTTAGTAGGCCTCATTAAGCTATTTTGATTTCAACTTGATCTTGGGCATTGATTGGTTGTCCAAGCATTAGGTTATTATGGATTGTAAATAAAAGTGGATATCTCTCAAGATTGATGATATGATAGAGATTATAGTTATTGGTGAGAGGTCAAACTTTCTATCCAATGTTATATTGACTGTTACAATTATGAGGATTTAGAGATAGGGTTGTCAGGCCTTCTTGGCACATGTGTATAGTACTAGAAAAGAAGAATAAGATGTGAGCCTTATACCCATGGTGTCAGAGTATGTGGATGTTTTTCCTAAAGAGTTGCTTAATTTGTCTTTAGAATGGGAGCTCGAGTTTGTTATAAAGGTTTTACCTAGCACTGCACTAGTATTTATAGTTGTACATAGAATAGCTCTTATGGAGTTAAAAGAATTGAAGACCCAGTTGCCAGAGTTGCTTGACAAGGGTTTCATAAAGCTGAGTGCATTCCCATAGGGAGCACCAGTATTGTTTGTGAAGAAGAAGGATGGTTCCTTGTGATTATGCATTGAATACAGATAGCTAAACAAAGTAACTATCAAGAAAAAGTATCCGTTGCCTCATATAGATGATTAGTTTGATTAGCTTAAAAGAATGAGTGTTTTCTCTAAGATCGACTTGAGGTTAGGATATTACTAGCTAAAAGTCAAAGAGGTAAATATGGCTAAGATTGCTTTCTAAATAAGATATGGCTATTATGAGTTTTTTGTAATGTTATTTAGGCTTACTAATACTCCAGTGGCTTTTATGGACTTGATGAATTGAGTCTTCTGACCCTACCTAGATCAGTTTGTTATGGTTTTCATTGATGACATTTTGGTGTAGACTAAGAGTACAAAAGATCATAAAGGACATCTCAAGATTGTCTTATAGACTTTAAGAGAGGAAAAGCTCTATGATAAACTTAGCAAGTGTGAGTTTTAGCTAAGTGAGGTGTCTTTCTTAGGACATATAGCCTATGTAGGAGGCTTCTGAGTGGAGTAAGATTGAGGCTATTATAGAGTGGAAGCTACCTAAAAACACAACCTAGATTAGAAGTTTTCTAGGTTTGGCTAGGTATTATAGAAATTCTGTCAAGGGGTTTTCCATTATTATAGCACCTATGACACATTTAGTGAGGAAGAATGTTAAGTTTGTTTAGGATGACAAGTGTCAAGAGAGCTTTGATAAGTTGAAAGACATGTTAATGGAAGCTCATATTCTCACACAACCAATATTTAGGAAAGATTTCATCATCTATAGTGATGTATCTTTGAATGGTTTGGGGTGTGTTTTGATGTAAGAGGGCAAAGTTATTGCTTATGCTTTGAGACAATTGAAGCCACACAAGAAGAATTATCTTACATATGATTTGGAGCTTGGTACGATTGTTTTTTCTCTAAAGATTTGGAGATACTATCTCTATAGAGAGAAGTGTTATGTTTATATAGATCACAAGAGCTTAAAGTATCTTTCTTCATAGAAAGAGTTGAACTTGAGATAGAGAAGATGGATATGATTGCCTTATTGATTATCATCCTAAGAAAGATAATGTAGTAACTGATACTTTGAGTTGGAAGTTCATGTAAGCCATAAAGGTTATGAATGTCAAGCTAAAGCTTATGGATAATGGTGCTCTTTTAGTTGAGTTACAAGTAAAGCCTAGTTTATTGCAGCAAGAGAAGGACTTACAAAAAGATGATCATAAGCTTACGAGTGTTATAAGTTCAATCCAAGATGGGAAGCCTATTGAGTATGAGATAAATAGTGATGTTTGTTTATACTACAATGACATGATATGTGTCCTAGATATGGAAAAGCTGAGGAAATAGATTTTGTAGGAACCTTATAGTGATCCTTATGCTATACATCTTGGTGGCACCAAGTTGTATCAGGATTTGAAGATTTCCTATTGGTGGCTAGGCATAAAAAGAGATATGTCAGAGTTTATGACTAAATGCCTTACTTGTTAGAAAGTAAAGGCTGAGCATCAAGTTCCACATAGATTGTGTCACCCTATAGCAATTCTTGAGCGAAAATAAGACAAAGTCACCATGGATTTTGTAGTCGAATTACCTATGATAAAAAGTATACATGATTTAGTTTGGGTTATGGTAGATCGATTAACCAAGATTACACATCTCATACCAATCGAGATGGACTACTCTTTAGAGAAGCTTGCTGAGTTATATATTGATGAGATTATCCAATTTCATGGAGTGTTATCTTTCATTATATCAGATTGAGACCTGAGGTTTACATTGAGATTTTAGAAGAAGCTTCACAAAGCTTTAGGCACTCGATTAAGTTTTAGTATGACATTTTATCCTTAGACTGAAGGCCAATCAGAAAGATTTATTTAGGTAACTTTTGATACTTAAGTGATTTTGATGCTAAGTTATGTATGATATTCATGTTAAAGCATGTTTAATAGGTGCTTGAGGATATGTTAAGAAGTTCTGCTATCGAATTCAATGAAAGTTGGGATCACTACCTTTCCTTGGTAGAATTTGCTTACAACAATAGCCATTAATCCAATTTAGGAATGGCTCCTTATGAAGCATTATATAGAAAGAAGTTTAGAACTCCTTTATGCTAGAATGAGTTTAGTGAGACTAAGCTTATGGGGCCAGATTTAATTAAAGATGCATAAGAAAAGGTAAAGATTATTAAGAATGGATTGAGGGTAGCCTCAGATAGGCAGAAGTCCTATACAGACTTGAAAAGAAGAGATGTTTAGTATGAATAGGAGATAAAGTGTTTCTTAAAGTTTCACCTTAGAAAAAAGTTCTATGGTTTGGCAACAAAGGCAAGTTAAGCTTGAGGTTTATTGGTCCATTCAAAGTGATTGAAGGTGTAGGACTAATAGCCTCTAGGTTAGCTTTGCCTTCTAAGCTTTAGCAAATACATGATGTTGTTCACGTATTTATGATTTAGAGGTACAGATCAAATCCTTCACATGTTTTATTAGCTAAAAAGGTTGAGATTAGACTAGATTTATCGTATGAGGAAGAGCCAGTGAGGATTTTGACAAGAGAAATCAAATAGTTACAAAATAAGACAATGGCTCTAGTAAAAGTGCTTTAAAGATATCATGGCATGGAAGAAGCCACCTCGAAAGGTGAAGCTTAGATAAGAGAGTAGCACACTCAGTTGTTTGAACCAGGTAAATTCAAGGATGAATTTTTTTCAGAGGGGAAGTGATGTAACATCCAAA
>CANXYI010482333.1:0-11685 GCA_948208565.1 Hura crepitans
AGTCCACTTTAAGTCTTGTTTAAGTCATTGTCTTAAGTCTAACTTTATCTAAGTTTAAAGCAACTTTCAGTGCATAAGTCTATAATTCATTTTTTCGGGATAGTTATAGGTCATTTTTATATTTTATATACACAGTTATAGGTCTATAATGTATCTTTTTCTTAGTATTTTTTTGTGCCATTTATATCCATTTCCACACATTATCATAAGGCTAAAGCCACATCAATTTGCATAGCTCAATTAGCCTTAAAAATGGCCTCGAATTGTTTCCATAAAAATCTTACAAAGCATTCAAGTTTTAGGTCTAATTACATGCCAATTTTGGTCACATTTTTAGGTGAATTTTACCATTCCATTTTAAGACATTTCAAGTCACATTTTAGCTCACATTTAACATCAATTCCTTACCACTATCTAATCATTACCATGCCAATCTCACATTACACATTTCATGCTTAATGTGCCATGCCATTCTCACACACACATATCATGCCATAACATGTATATCATGCCTAACTTACCTCCCATACCTCTTGAGCAAAAGTTGGTAATGGCCATATATATTCTTTTCTTCACATTCAATCATACATACCCATACAATAGCATTATTTAAGCCTATACACACACACACACATCACATACCATGCAAACTAATCCTTGACATGCCTTATACATGCCTCAGCCACTCCTTAAACACATGCCTACAAGCATATTTCCATTAAATTAACCACATACACATACAATTCTATCCTAACATATTATTTCTCATTTAACACCCTATGCTACTATGTCATACACACACCTTGCAACCCAAAGTACCTCTCGGCCACTCATGTTATCACCACACAACCTTTCTTCTTTTCACTATGCACATATACAATCCATCAAATTCTATGTCATACACACTAAAAGGCACCAAATTCCTACCTAAACCAAGCCATAATACATTCCACATGCACACACACACTCTCTTGGCTAAAGTGACCTCTCACCCTTCCATCCATTCTTTTCACCCATTCATCACTCAAAATCATTCAAACCACACACAAAAAACATTAATAAATGCTTAATCCATGGTTACACATGCTTTAGCCATAATATCCTTAAATTCTATAAAACCTTCCATTCTAAATCATACTCGAATTAACCATAGAATGTTCCAAATACATGAAATTCATGTAGCTCACTAAATTGCAAGGCTTTTTCTACACTTTTGGCTTGCCAATTACCTTATTGTGCTCCACTAACACCCTAACATACATACATAGAAAAATGCATTAGAAAAATCCCTAAAAATTCTACAACCCTCTAAACCAAAATCTTACTACATAGGCTCCCTTAGAAGATTGAAATCCCCTTGGAAAAATTTTAAAATTGAAGAAAATGGACTTACTCTTGAAATTGATATTTTGACTCTCTCTTTTATGTACACTTGAGGATTTCTTGATTTTTCTTAAATTTTATGGTTATCTATGGCCTTCAAAACCTTTAAAGACTATTTGGTACCTAACTAAAGAAATTTTTGGTAACAATTAAGGAGAGAAAAGAGCTTAGGCAGCCATAAAAATGGGGGAAGAAAAGTGAAGGTGGCATTAAGTCAGAGAGGAAGAAAAAAAGGAGAATTTGGTGGAAAGTGAGGTGGCAATGGGTTAAGTAGGGTAGTGGCCACTTGCCTCCCACCCTTTTATAGTGGCTAAGGTGGCTCGGGTGGTTACACAGGTCACCCGAGTGCCCTAAAAATGCTCAATTTTGATAGAAAATTAGTGAAATTTTTAAAAATTACTTGAACCTCCAAAAATTATTGCATCAATTTTAAAAATCCTTGATTGGGCCTATTTCAATACTCACAAAATTTCAGAGCCAAATTCCATCGATAGGATAGTTAACTAACTACCTCGATTTACATGTAAAACCTAAAATTTAAGAAAACTAGTAAATGACCATAAAATTTAAAATTTTCTTTACTAATGGTCTTAGGGGATTTTTCACCTTCAGGGTATGGTATTTTTAGGTCTGTCTAGGCACATCTTGGGTCATTCCTAGCTCAAATCCATCTTAGCCCATAGACCACTAGATTTTGGCTTTAAATAATTTATTGGTTCTACTAAATATTCAAATTATGCATTTTCAAGCCCCTTAAAGTTTCATGACTAGTATGCCCTACATCAAGCCTAGTGAAGGTGACCTAGTACTTTGAGCACACTTTTTAAGCCTTAAAGGTGTTGTTCACAGAGCAATGACTTAGAGGCATTATAGTATGGGTTGTAAGCCTATTTTAAACTCTTTTGAATTATTTAATGTATGTTTGACATCTTATCATGATGTTGAGACTATGTGATGCTGAATGTTGATTTAGAGCAATCAGATGGATTATGGAGTTGGGATTTCATTGAGAAAAATATATAGAAGTGTTTTTATTAATGCAAGTTACTATTTAAAAATTTTGGATAGTGTTCGGTAAAGCTGTTATACTACAAAAATTTTGGCACGAGGATTCTCAAATTTAATATGTAACTTTATTTTCGAAAAGATTTTGAAAATTCACATTTTTAGCATTAAAGTGTATATGGTCAAATATTAAAGTAATTGGGATTTATGTTATGAGTTCGAATAATATCTTTTGTGTCACACATGTTAGTCGTGTCAAGCAACCGGACCAAGTAAGGGGTGTCATGTATATAATATGTTTAGGTTTGGATATGTAATAAATGCACTAGTTTGGTTGATTACAAATACCTAGCGTGTTCAAAAAAACTTCGCGAGGCTTGACTAAATCTTCGTTTTCCCCTTATCACGAATCCACTTTAACTTGATAATTACTTATTATAGATTTAATTTAAAAATTTTCATATAAATTCATATGATAACCAAAAATTACAAATGACCACATTAAATAACTCTTAGGCACCTCTAGATTAAGGGAAAAAATCAATTTTTGAAAATATGTACTTGAATGAAAAAGTAGCATTATTCACACAACTCTATTTCATATGATTTCCTTCGATTTCCTCCATGATATTCACTTAAATAGGTATCTAAAGGCTATGGGGATGATAAATTTTTAGTCAAGTGAGGGAAATGGTAGCTCAAAGGAGCTTAGATGGCTAAAAATAGAGAAAGGACTCCTTGGGTGGCTAACCATAGTTATTAAAATAGGACCGGATCGATTGGTCGAACCAGTTTAATTGAGAATCGGTAGCTGATTTGGTCCAATTTAGAGGTAAAAATCATACTGGTAAAAAAATTGATTTGAATTGATTTTGACTCGATTGAACCAAGAACCAAGAAACTAGTTTGAATCGAAAATTTCATAATTTTAAGTTCTTTTTTTTTTACATTTTTGTTTACATTATTTTACACTTATAATTTTTCTTTTAGTGTTTTTAAATTATTTTTATGATTTAAAATTAATTTGAGAATATTAATAATAAAATTTATATAATTAATTATATTTTAATTGATCAATAATTAGATCATTTTAAGTATAATTATTTTAAGAAATTTGTTTAATTAAAAAATCATAAAAAAACTATATTAAACAGAGTAAAAACATATTAATTTTTTATTGCACTTTTTTCTAAAACTTATCATATAAATAAATTGCTATACCTTAAATTTATAATCATTTATTATATTATTATTGTTAATTTATTTACATATATACTAATTACTTATTTTATTATTTTTACATAATTTTTTTTAACATGGTATTGCTCATATTATGTTATCAATATTTTTTACAAATGAATTTATTTAAAAATAAAAAATTCAGTTCAAATCGGTTGAACCATGACCTAGTTGGTTGTCCGGTCCAATCTCCAGTTTGGTTCCAATAACATCATGGCTGACAACTTAAAGGTAAGAGAGAGGGCAGAGGAGTTGTGTAATGAAGTTGACCAAATAATATTTGTTTGACCATATATATAGCATTTGAAAATTCACTTTTTAACCACATTTCTTTAAATTTTTCTCTCCATGTATAACTTTTATTAATCTCATTTAATAATTAAAAATTAAATTAATTAAGGCCCCACGACACACTAAAAATAAGAGCTCAAAAAATGGAAGAAATCGAATTAAAATACCATTTTTATGTCTCTCGATATTCAAATAAAATACTTCCCAACCATTAAATATTCTGATTCTAGTGCTATTAGACTAGATAGAATTTTTAAGTATTAGGTTATATAAGTCCCATAATTTTTTGAGCAACTACGAAAATATTTTACAGTTAAACTTTGCCTTGGTTATTATTCACAAGACATTGTCATAAAAACTTTATTAGCATTTTTAACCAATTAAACAATTTTCGATCGGTTTCAAACTTTTCCCAAAATTATTTTATTACTAGTACTTTCATTTAGTAGCTTTAGTGCATCTTAGGTCTCAGGATCACTATTCATCCTAGGAAAGTGCTATTCATAAAAGCTGGGATTTTCATATCATTACATTCCTTCCCCTCTTAAATGAAACGTCATCATTGACATTACCTGATTCAAGTAAATGAGGATATTATTCTTGGATATGAGATTCTGACTCACATGTTACTTCTTCTATTCCATGATTTTTCCAAACAACCTTCACCAGTGAAATTGTTTTATTCCGTAACTCCTTGACCTCTCTAACTTGGATTCTAAGAGGTTTTTTTTTCATATGATAGATGTGGTCATACCTCAACCTCTCCTACTGATAGGACATGTGTCAAGTATGATCTGTAATTTTTGAGTATAGAGATGTAGAAAACATCATGAATTTGCTAGAGTTCAAGTGGCAATGCTAGTCTATTGGCTACTGGTGCCACACATTCTATCACTTTGTATGGCCTAATAAACCTGAAACTTAGCTTTCCTTTCTTGCCAAAGTGTAACATCTTCTTCCAAGGTAAACTTTTATAAATACTTTATCCCACACTTCAAACTCCACATCTTTCCTCTTAAGATCATTATAAGACTTCTGCCTATCAGAAGTTACTTTCAATTTATCTCTGATGATCCTTACTTTCTCCTCAGTATCTTTTACTAAATTTAGTCCCATAAGTTTAGTTTCACTGAGCTTATTCTAGCATACTAGTGGTTTGGACTTTCTTCCACACAATAGCTCACAAGGTGCCATTCTTAGGCTCGCTTGGTGACTGTTGTTATAGGCGAACTCTGCTAAATGATAGATAGTGATCCCAACTACCTTTAAACTATATAACACAACTTCTTAACATATCTTTAGGCACCAGATATAGATGTTTCATCATAAATATAACATCATACATATCTTAAAATTAAATCACTCAAGTATCATTAGATTACCTAAATGACTTTTTTTTGACTTTCTATTAGTCTACAAATGAAATGTTATGCTAAAACTCAACTAAGTACCTAAGGCATTATGAAGTTTCTTCTAAAACCTCAAAGAAAACCACAGGTCTTGATCTGATATTATTAAAGATGACACTCCATGCAACTAACTATCTCTTCTATATACAACTCACTAAGCTTGTCCATAGAATAATCCATCCTCACTCGTATGAAATGAGCTGTTTTGGTAAGAAAACCAACCATAACCCATACTGAATCAAGATTGTTTCTTTTCATAGGCAAACCAACTACAAAGTCCATAGTGACTCTATCCCATTTCTATTCTGGAATTACTATAGGATACAACAAACTAGAAGGAACCTAATGTTTTGCCTTCACCTATTGACAATTAAGGCATCTAGTTACATATTTTGACACATTTCTCTTTATATCAAGCCACCAATATGACAACTTCAAATCTTGATACCTCTTCATGCTATAAGGATACATAGCATAAGAAGTATTGTGTGCCTTAGCCAAAATCTATTTCTTTAGCTCTTCAATATTTTGAACACAGATTATGTCATTATAATATAAACAACTATCACTCTTCACTTCATACTCAATGGTTGTCCCATCTTATTGGTATTTATCACACTCATCAACTTGTGTTCATTCTTTTTATGATCTTTAACCTATTATAACAAACTAGGCTTGACTTACATCTCAACCAATAAAAGCATTATCAAACATAAACTATAGCTCGACATTCATGGCATTCACAGTTGCCATAAATTTTCTACTCAAAGCATCAGCTACTATATTGGCCTTTCCTAGGTAATAATCAATCATACACCATAATCTTTTTTCAGCTTCATCCATTGCCTCTGTCTCAAGTTCAACTCTTTTTATGTTGGAAGATACTTTAAACTCTTATGATCTGTGTGTATGTAACACTTCTCACTATAGAGATAATGCCTCCATATTTTTAATGTAAACATTCTTGTTGTAAGCTCTAAATCTTGAGTAGGGTAGTTCTTTTCATATGGCTTTAACTGTCTAAAAGCATAGGTAACCACCTTACCCTCTTGTATCAAAACACAACCCAACCTATTATGTGAAGCATCACTATAAATGATAAAGTCCTTCCTAGAAACTAGTTGAACTAAAATTAAAGGTTCTGTTAACATTGCCTTAAGTTTGTCAAAGCTCTCTTGACATTTGTCATCCCAAACAAGCATAACATCTTTCCTTAATAGACGAGTCATAGGTTCTGCTATCAATGAAAAACTATTGATAAACCATCTGTAGTAACTAGCCAATCCAAGGAAACTCCAAATCTTCATGGTGTTCCTTGGTGGCTTCTATTTCATAATAGCTTTTATCTTACATGTATCAACTTGAATCCCTTTTGTAGAAGAAAAAACACTTTACCAAGATAAAATTCACAATTGTTAAGTTTGGTATAAAGCTTCTCTTCTTTTAGAATGTACAAAATTATACTTAAATGTTGCTCATGCTCATCTCTACTCTTGGAATAAACCAAGATATCATTAATGAAGATAATAACAAATTGATCCAAATATTGTCTAAAAACTATATTGATTATATCCATAAAAGGTATAGGAGCATTGGTAAGCTCAAATGGCATTACCAAAAACTTATAGTGGCCATATCTTATTTAAACATTGTCATTGCCACATCAGACTCCTTTACTCTTAATTAATAATAACCAGATCTCAGGTTAGCCTTAGAGAATACTCCTAGACTCTTAAGTTAATCAAAGAGATCATTAATTTATGGAAATGGATACTTATTCTTAATAGTCACTTTATTTAGCTGATTGTAATGTACACATAACCAAAGAGTACCATCATTTTTCTTCACAAACAGCACTGGTGCTCCCCAAAGAGAAACACCAAGCCTAATAAAACCCTTATCCAACAATTCTTGAAGTTAGATTTTTAACTCATTTAACTACACTAGAGCCATTCTATATAGAGTTATTGATACTGGAGCAGTGCTAGGTAACACTTTTATAGTAAACTGGAGTTCTTATTCTGGAGGAAATCTAGGCAACCCTTTTGGGAATACATCCATAAATTCTAACACCACTATTATGTTACTAGCATTCGGTTCCCTATTTCAAGTGTCAATTACATGAGCCAAAATGGTTGGGTAACCCTTCTTTAATACATGCATTGATATCACTATCGAGTTCAAATTGGATAAAAAGTTTATCCTCTCACCTTTTACTATAATCTTAGCCCCATCTTTCACCTTAAGTGTTAACTTCTTCAACTTGCAGTCTACTATTGCTTGATACTTAGACATCTAATCCATGCTTGATATTAGATCAAACTCATCAAACAATAGCTCAATGGGATTATCTAAAATCTAGTGTCCTTGTACTATTAATGAACACTTCTTATAAACCTTGTTTAGAGTGACATTATGACCTAAGAGATTGCTAACCAAAGTCTCTATATCCATAAGTTTTGACTCTAACCCCGAACCTTATGCTCATGATGTGCAAATGTATGAATGTGTAGACCCTAAATCAATCAAAGCTAAAACAAGTGAGTTAAAGAGATAGAATGTACTAGCTACGATGTTTGACTTATTAGTCTCCTCTTATGCCTTAAAAGTATCCTATTGAGTAGAAACTCTATGCTTAGCTCTAAACTTAATTCTATCCCTTTAAGCTCCCTCTATCTTATCTCCTCGATCTCTTTTCTAGTTTTGGATGGAATCTTGTGTAAATCCATATCTACCCTTAGCTTTTTAAGGGTAATCCTTGTAGTAATCATCTAGTGAACCACACTTAAAAGCGTGTTCTTAACTTTTTCCACTAATATTCCCCCTTGTGTCTCTTATGGCATGTCGAACACTGAGGAATCTAACTGCCTCTAGCTATTGAACTAGGTGTACTAGCTGCCTATGACTGCTGACTAGTCTTACCCTTATTTTAGTTTTCTTAGGCTGCCTGTAACCCTTTCTCAAACTACTTGTACTTATTAGCCTCTATAGAGATAGTGTTCTTAGTATAGTAGCTAAGCATGGAAAAGCCTTTCTCATACTCACCCATAGACTTCTGCTCTTATTTAAGGTCCATAAATTGTTGCCTTTTGTCATCTAGATAGTCCTTAAGTATGTATTTCTTATAAAACTCTTCTAAGAAAGAGTTCTAGGTTAGCTCCTCTTTTACTTTGTATTTTGTTAGATAATCCCACCATTTTGAGGCTACCTTTTGATGTAAGAATGTGGCATAAATCACTTTCCTAATAGGTGTATAGCACACATGCTTCATTATCTTCTCTATGCAGTCCAATCAATAATCAGCTATTACAACATCCACCTCACCTTTCCCCTTAAAGTCTTTAACTCCTATTCTCTTAACTCTCTCTAGGTAAGTCTTTTAGAGAGCCAAGGGGACATCCTATTACTATGGTACTGGGGGTGGAGTAGCCACTATAGCCTATCACAATAAATGTAGCATGTCTTGTAAAAATGCTAGTGGAACATAAGCTACTAATAATGCTTGTTTTGCAACAATCCTAGACATAAATGCCATTCTATTAGACTCTTGTCCTGCAAATATAAAAGCCTATCATTCATCTTTTTCTCATAGAGCACTCATTTTAACTATAGCCTAAAAAATAATTGATAAGCCTTGATATTATTAAATTATGCTATGTATAAATTTGACTCCTATAACACTCTTATATTGCTTAAGGATGCCTAAACTGGACCTTTCATACCACTAAATATGATACCTCTTACCCGATTCGATCTCCGATCGATCATTGTACTTAACTAAGGAGTGCGCACATAACATGATATCTGATCCCAATATATGATATGTCATTTATGACATATTATCATACATAATTATCACCTAAAGATATAGGTTTTCTAAACTTTTCATAACCAAATTACACATTCAAAAAAATTAGGAAACCTTGTGCAAAAATTTTGGCAGCATAATAGTTGTATTGAGCACTGTCCCAAATTTGAATAGTAACTTGTAATCAAGAAAAACACTTCTATAATATTTCACATTCATTTTTATATCTCTATGATCATTCTAATCACTTTAAATCATCATCAATGATAACATAGTCTTAACCTCAAGAAAAGATATCAATCAAACATATGATAGTTTTACAATAATTCAAAATACGATTACAAAACCAATCACAAATTAAAATTTTCAACAAACTATAGATTAGGCCCAAAACTAAATGTATCCAACATAAGGGTGTATTTTCTCTTGTCTATAAATCTTATAATTTAATTACATTCTAACAAAATATACCAAAAACATAATCTTCTCTTACTTGTTTGGATGTCTCGAGGCTTGGGCTTAATTGTCCTCTTTACCTACACATCACAAATTAAAATGATGCGCGAAGTAAATTGCTTAGTGGTGTAATCAAAATAACTTTTGCACAATGCTATTGATACATATATTGATTTACAATTATGCATGCATGATCTAATTGTACTTATGGTAAACCTATATCATTCATCTTATGTACATGTATCACCTATCATAAGGAATTAACATGCACCTAAGGCACATTATCATATAATACACTACATGTCATTCATACATGTTATCCATGGTCTTACATAATACAAATAATGCATTCTTAATGACATTCATCATTCACATGCATAATTTGAACAATGTATATAAAAGAACATTTATGCCCTTGTTATATTATTGAGTTTGTTTTTATAATGCCTATATTAATAAGAACACAAAACCTATGGATAACGAGATCATAATGTACAATGGTTAACATTTTCAACTTGAACAGCTGCTACACTAACATAGATGTACAGTGATCCCTACTAGACCTGAACAGTAGCTATACCATTTTAGACACGTGTAGTGGCCCTATGGGACCTAAACAGCAGGTGCACTTACATAGAAATCGAAAACCATAAAATATAGGTATTTGGGTTAGACAAAAAGTGGACTAAAAAAACATCAATCACTAAAATGCCCTAATAGCTACTATCTATCCCTTGTTGACCAATCAACCTATCTATATATAGGTTATTACTCATATGGGCTATTCTCCTATTATGGCACCCTTCATTCGATCCATACACCATACCTAAATGGGGCATGTGCGCACGTAAAATGATATCCAAATCCATTATCCAAAATCACTTAAAGTTTAAAACTTTTATATAAGAAAACATTTCTTGACTTGAATATGAAATAAAATAATAAAACCATTTGGCTCACAAATCGAGGTAAACATTAGGGTCATCATGTTGAAATATATGGTAGGATAATAGCTGTACTGAGATACTTTCCCAAATTTTTACCTGTTAAAAAACACTTCTATATAATCAATACATTCATCTCCAACTCTATTGGGTCCTCTTGACCCTTTAAATCACAACATAAACATATGAGCATCAAGCTTTCCACAATTAATAATCTCACATGTAACATCATTAATCAACACATAACATATGAGAAACAAAAAGTAAAACCCATAGTTAACCAAATTGGGTGTTCAAGAAAGTCCTAAAAGCATAAAACTTTCATCAATCCTCACCATTAAAAATGTAGAGCTCGATAAGTAGAACAACATATCCATAAATCATCAAAATTGGTGAAGAAATGACCATCTGATTTAGGTTAATAATGTTTTCACCCATTTACAAAAACCCAATTGATCTTTCTTATTTTTCTTTCTTTTCTAGTTACTTTATTATTGAAAAAAATACAAATAAAAAACTTCTTTTTATGCCTTTCTTTTCTTTTGACATTTCTTTATTTTTTTACAACTTGTGGGTTCCATTCACATAAGTAGTGTAATGCCCGACAATTAAGGTCTTATAAATAGTACCTTTCTGGGCCCGAGTGATATTCCTCGCGGTGCGGACCATTATTACAAGTCCGATGATTGGCATATTAGTCATAAAAAATTGACAAATCTAAAAATAGGGAAAAAATGAATTAAAAAAATTAGTAGAACAAATAAAATCATTTTAGGTCAAGAACTAGTGGATAAGCAGATAAAATGAGGTCAGGATGAGATAGCTCCGAGATGTGCCCGGATGGTCTCAAAAATGCCAAACCATGAACCTCAAAAATTCCATTGAGTATGATGGAGGAGGAATTATAATTTTCTGAGGTCAATAGATATTATTTTTGAATATTTTATTCTAACGGTGAATAGTGTTAAAAAGTCAATAGTTGAATTTTGACTTAAAATTTTACATGGGCCCTAGTCCCACTAATTGAGGATTTTTAAAACTAAAATGAAAATTTTTAGAGGCACATGGAATATTTTATAAATTTTTGAAGTGAAAATGGGCCTAAAATGCACATAAATTATTTGGGCGCCATTTGGCCTAATCAAAGCTA
>CANXYI010482345.1:0-10041 GCA_948208565.1 Hura crepitans
GATGGTGTGGAGAGCTATGCTTCTTAGGCCTCAACTCATTTGCTTTTTGAGGTTCCATACATGTTGGGACCTCTTCCACTTTAGGTGAGTTTCTTAATTTTTAATTCATTTTTGTGACATTTCCTGACTTTATGTGTGGCATTTTAACTTGTTGCTATCTCTAGGGCTAGCCTGTCTTCATCAAAGAAATGGCCTAGAACTACCCTTAGTTCTCCTAGCTCTCAGTTCTCACCTCCCCCAGCTCATAGTAGAGTTCTAAATCCATCTATCAGTCAGACCTCTTTACCTAGTGAGGTGATTGGCACCTTTGTAGATGTCATAGAGCTGAGTTACATATATTATAGCATTAATGGGGAGCTATCTTCTGCTCGACTTTGTATAGAGGAGAGCTGGCCAGTTGCCTTCGAGCCTGAAAACACCATATTGGTAAGGTTATTAGGCTAGCCATTCACAATACTTAGGTCCTTTAGGCATTGTTTATACCTTATGCTTTTTTCATCTGATCAGGTGAAAAAAGCTCCCGTAAAGAGGACTGCTTGGGTAGTGGAGGCATTTTGAAGAGCCATAGTCGATGAGACCTAAGTGCTTGCTGTGAGTGGTTAATTTTGTGTATGTCGTGTATGTTATGCATGTTATCTATGTTATCTATGTTATGCATTAATCCTCCACTCTTCTTGAAAAATTAGTTGTTGAGGTGAGTTATTACTCTGCATGAGGCCCGAAGGAAGGTGAGAGCCTTTAAGGTGGCCGAGAAGCTTATGATCTCCTTCGATGATGAAGACATAAAGGAAGAGGATGATGTTAGGGAGTAGGCTAGGAAGCACCCCCCCTCTTTTTTTTTATTGCCATATAGGGGAATAGAACATGAGGCATCCCCCTTCTCTTCTATTGGAATAGGAATTGTCACTTCCTGTTTCCAAAATTTCAAACTCTTACACATATTTTTAAATTTTAAAGTACATTTGCCCTTGGGGTTCATTTATTATGGATATTTTTATTTTCCTTTGCACATAGTATAAACTTGAGGTAGTTTAGTCCATGCCGACTTAAAAAATTTTAGTTTGGGCAGACTAAGGGTGACTTAGTTCAGGCGGACTTTGTCCAAATATGGTCGCAGACCTTGCATGATGATGGTGTAGACATGTATCTTTTGGTCTGTATGAACTATGATGCTATTTTTAGGTCCACATGAACCTCTTCATGTGTTTTGGATTTCCATTCCTAGTAGGAAGAGGAATGGGGCTTTTGACTTACTAATATCCCATTCTTCACCTTTTAACCTCATGCTCCCATTATGTCTTCTTTCAATCAGGACTTGTTTAAGACTTTAGAACCGAAGGCCTCTTGGACTTCCTCTATTCTTGCCCCTTTTTCTTCTCTTAGATTTCTAAGGAAGGTTTAGATTGACCCCAATTTTCTGAATGCTATAGTGTGACATTGGGACCTTGTCTTCCATGTTTTTGTCTTTGGCCATCAAGAGATTTCTCCAACCTTGGAAGAATTTGGTACTATCTTAGAGTACCAAATTACTTCGGATATCCCTTTAGCTTTGCATTCTTTCAAGGATCATTACCCTATGGATATTATCCTTGCTTTAGGCTTTTCTCTTGTCATAGCTCAAAAAATAGTACTAGTTATAGGCCCGATTTCTTTGCAAGCAATTTTAGACCATGCTCACCAAATTCCTATTAGCTCAGTGGAATGGGTAAAGTGCATTTTGCTATGCATTCTTGGGAGCTAGCTCATGGTTACTTTTTAGGATGAGTCTTGTGATTTCAAAACCATTAATCTTCTTACTACAATACGGTCTAGCCATAACCTTTTTGGCATTTTTCTAGTTGAAACCATTCAAGGTTTAGATGTGCTAAAGAATGGGGATACTAATTTTGTGGCTAGGAGACTACTTCTCTTGCAGGTATGTGTGAAGAGACTATCATAGATTTTAATTTTGTTATGACCCTAATTTTTGCCTATGGTTTTTCACACTAGTGGGTCTGCATAAGTTTTGCTTAGGTGGTCCTTTATTGAATTTCCAACCTAACGGCTTTTTTTAATAGATTTAGTTGTAAGAGAAGTTGGGGTTGCTCATTCCTCCTCCTGTAAGACTTTGGGTGAAGTATGGCTCATGCCATTATTGTGAGAGAAAGATTGTAATAAAGTGTGATTCACATGACCAATGGGCTTTATGGCTTGATACAATGATCATAGTGTGATGGAGATGTCCTTAGTGGAAAATAAACCATTTTACTCTCACTTGTCATGTCGGCTGTGTTCCCTTGATTGGGTTAAGGCATGCTACCTTCTATATCCCCTTATGCATCCTGAGGCAATTTGGTCTAGTGCAGAGAGTACCTTCTGAGCCTTTAGGATTTTATTGTGGTCTTTTGACTCGTCACTTCTTGCGCTCGTTCCTTGACTTGTGGGAACAACGTACCATCCTAAGGGATGTGCCTGATTATACAATTAATGCTGTTAATATAGATGAACATTACAACAAATGGATCTTAAGTGACGCTAAAGACAATACAATGTTAGTGTTGAAAAGGAAAAATGAGGACAATATTCCTAATTTTGAAAAGAGATAATGTATGTAGAATGTAATTACTTGTATAACCCCTTCCTTAATGGGAATTTGCATATTAATGATCATGACTAAAACATCTTTGTCATTAAATGCATTTGAGACTAAGCCCATTAAAATTAGCGAATGTATTAATTTCCATCAATAGTACTATCGTTACCAATTAGCCTTGAAAAAAAAGGTTTTCTTGATTGGACATTCTCTCTCAAATCTCATAATTTTTACATGAAGTGCCTTATTGGGTTTTCACCTCATCAGGGTGTCCTAACTTTTGCCTAAATTGCCCTATTCGGGTTTTCAGCTTAGCGGACTTTTTTTTAACAAAGGTACTTCTTTAGTGTGTCTACATTGACCAATTTTGAGAATTCATTACCCTCCAGATCTAAGATCTTGATGCCCCCATGCTTGAGTACTTTCTTAACTTAGACCTTCCTAATTAGGTTTGAATTTTCCCCGAAGGTCTGATATGTTTGAGTACCAAGTCACTTTCTCGTATGGTTCTAGGCTTGACTTTCTTATTGTAAGCTCTTGCAATTCTCTTCTGGTATAATTTCATATGACAGAGAGCTTTAAGTTAATTTTCATCATTCAATGCCAGCTATTCATATCTGCTTCTAGCCCATTCTGCTTTAGGTATGTTTGCTTCTAACACTACCCTTAATGAAGGCATTTCGACCTCAATTGGTAGTACTGCCTCTATGCCATATACCAGTGAATAAGGCATAGCTTAGGTAGATGTTCTAACAGTTGTTCTATATCCCTATAGTGCAAATGGTAACTTATCTGCCTAATCCTTATAGGTGACAGTCATCTTTTACAGATTTTTGATATTTTTATTGTAGCCTTTACTGCACCGTTAGCTTAAGGTCGATATGGAGAAGACTTATAATGTTGAATCTTGTACTTCTATAAAAGTTTCCTAGTTTCTCCTTGAAATTGTATCCCATTTTCTAAAATGACTTGTTACGGCAATCCATACCTACAGATGATGTTTCTTTCAATAAATTTTCCCATCTATTTGGCCCCCAATTTATTGAAAGACTCTATTTTAACCTATTTTATAAAGTAATCCACTGCTATCACTATGAACTTGTGCCCTTAGTAGCTGATGGCCTTATTTCTCTAATTATATCAATTCCCCATGTTGAAAATGGTGATAGAGTTGACAAGCTGGTCAGGTCAATAGGTGGTAGATGGCTCAAGTTCCTATATACCTAGCATTTGCGACACCTTTTCACAAAATTGCAATAATCTAATTCTATGGTTAGCCAGTAATATCCTAATCTCATAATTTTCTTTGCTAGATTCCTTCCATTCATGTGAGGACTACATACCCCTTCGTGCACATCCATAAGTACTCTTTGGGCTTTCGATTTGTCTATACACCTAAGTTGGATCCTATCCACCTGTCTTTTATATAACATGCCTTGGAATGAGATAAATTGAGTGAATAATTTTTAGAGAGCCTTTTTGTCTTTCTCAATTGTGTTTTTTAGGTGTTGTCCTATTTCTAGGTAGGTTTGGATATCATGGTACCATGGTAGTTCTTAATAAGGTTGCTTAAAGGTAGATCTGACTATTCTAGTATAGGTGGGAAACCTTATTTTATTGAAATACATTGGCCTAGGTAGATCCCTTTTGGTAAGGTTTAACACAGACATCAAAGTGGATAGGGCATCGGCAACCTGGTGTTGTTCTTTAGGGATGTGGTGAAAAGTGCATCGATTAAACCCTTCTACAAGGTCTATAAGTATTTTGACGTATTTGCTTAGGTTATTATCCTTGACTTCCTAATCACCTTCTACCTTTTAGACGACCAGTATTGAGTCTCCGTAGACATCAACCACTTTTACCCCTAGCTGATATAGAGTTTTGAGACCATAAATGCATGCCTCATATTCCACCATGTTATTAGTGGTAGGAAACTCTAATTTTCTTGTTAAAAACATCTATTCACCTTCTAGACTATTGACCAGTACCTTAGCACCAGCCCCTTTTTTGTTAACGGCCCCATCGAAAAACATTTTCCATCCTTCTTGGGATATTGCCCCCAAGTGTTCATCTAGAAATTCATACTCCTCCTATTTTTCTTCAATCGGGTGCTAGGCTAAGAATTCAGCCACAGCTAGGCCTTTAATGGTCTTTTTGGTAATATAGGAGATATTAAACTCTTGAAAGGGTAAGATCTAACATCTCAACTTACCTACTAAGGATGGAATAGTTTGTAAGTACCTAAGCGGGTCATACTTTGCCACTGCCTCTATTCTGTAAGATTAAAAGTAGTGATACAGCTTCTTTAATGCCTAGATTACTCCCAAACAAATCCTCTCTACTTTTATGTATTTTTGTTCATACAGGAGTAATTTCTTGCTTAGGTAATAAATCATCTTCTCTATTCCAACTTCGTCTACTTGTGCGATCAGTGCCCCTATCGAAGATCCTTCCATTACTAGATATAGGATTAAGGGTTTTCTTAGTTTTGGGGTTTTAAAACTAGAGGATTAGTCAGATACCACTTGATGAATTGGAAAGCTTTCTTGCAATTGCCATTTCATTCCTTAGGCTCTCTTTTGTATAATTGGTTAAATATAGGTTCACAAACTATGGTGAGTTTAGATATGAACTTGTTGATATATTATATCTTGCCCTGGAATCCCTTAACTTCCTTTTCTGACTATGGGACCCTAACAATTTTCCTGATGTGACTCCAAAGATGCATTTTTTAGGATTGACCCTTAAGTTTAATTGTTCTAACCTTTGGAAGAACTATTCTAATCCTTTGAAATGTCCTTCCCTCTTTATAGATTTTACCATCATATCATCTACGTAGACTTTGACTTCTTTATGTATCATGTCATGAAACATCTTGGTGGCTATTCATTGATAAGTAGCTCTTGCATTCTTTAAGCCAAAAGGCATCTCTTTGTAGCACTATGTACCCCATTCTATTATAAAGGTAGTTTTGCATTTGCCTATTACTTTTATCAAAATTTGGTTGTATCCAGAGAGCCCATTAACAAATGAGTACATAGCGGCCATTGTTGCACTATCTACTAATACATCTATATGGGGCAAGGGAAATTCATCTTTGGACATGCCTTGTTTAGGTCTTAGTAGTCTACACACATTCTGACCCTTCCATCCTTCTTAGGTACTAGTACTATGTTGGCGAGCTAAGTGGGGAATACTATTTCTTCAATGAACTTTGCTTCGAGAAACTTGACTACCTCCTTATTTACCTTCTCTACCATTTAGGCCTCATTCTTTTAAGCTTTTGACAAATTGGGATGGCATGATTATGCATTGGGATAGCATGTTTTGTAATTTCTCGATCAATCCTCGGCATGTCATTGTAATTCCAAGCAAAAATCCTTTCATATTTCTTTAGCAATATCTCAAAATTTTCTCTTTCTTCGACAGTAGTATCATAGGCAATTAATACATTTCTTGGTTGTTCATTGGTGCAAAGATTAAAAGGATTAGTATTAATGCAATTAACATAAAAAATGGTAGTGTAATGATCATTTGTATACACATTACCATCAAAAGAATGATCATACAAATAAGTAAATTCATCATTCATTTTATTAAAAAGTAAATTGTTTACCTCGGAAAGGTCACAAAGGTATAATTCATCTATAAATAAATCAAAATCCTCTAACTTTGTCATTTCCTCTAGGAGGGTAGGATAGATTTCTTCAGCATTAGGAGACTTTGGGAACACTTCCTCTGTCCACTAAACTTGAGTAAGATGCCCTGACTTCCAATCCATGACATCGGTGAAGATCTTAAATCTAAGCTTGTAGTATCCCTTTATTATGGCAGGTTCTAAGGTCTCATCATACTTGATACCCTTTTGTTTGACAAAATAATCCTCTAAAGAACTGTCATTTCTTGGGTTGCCTTCTTTGCTCAAATTGTAACCCAACCCCTCATATCTTTCTAGGTATACAACTGCAGAGGTTCAATGATGCCTTGTAAGTTTTTCCTTAACCCAGCTCCTAGGAAAAAATCCATCCTCTTTATTATTTTGGACACAGATGGGTCCACCTAATCCTTAAAAATCCCTGCAACATGGAATCTATTGAAAGGCTAATTAACGATAGCTAGAGTGGAGACAGCATGATCGACTTCAACCTTTATGATGTTGCCTTCATGTGGAAATTTAATCATTTGATGCAAAGTTAAGGGAACTTCTCCTAGCTTATGAAACTATAGCCTCCCTAATAAGACATAGAAGGTGGCAGGTATGTTAATAACTGTGAATCCAACTTCATTAGCAACTAGTCCCACCTGCACCTTAACTATAAAAGACCTTTTAGCTTGTCTCCTAGTGTTATCATAGGCTTTCATAGTGATACTAGAGGGTGATATATCCTCCTTCTTAATCCCCAAACTAGTTAAGATCTTAGCAAGACAAACACAGAGAGAGGAGCCATCATCTAACATTGCACAACCCATCTTTTTCCCATTCACTTCGGCTTTGATAAAGAGGGGTCTATTGTGCTCCCTCCCTTCTAGAGGTAAATTTATGTCTAAGAACATAATGAGGCCTGCATTACCCATTTTCATTACTTGCACATGATCATCCGGTGTGGTGGTTATGGAAACAGCAACTTGACCTAGGGCTTTAACCACTTTCTGCCTGTGGTCTTTAGATGACATCAATAAATCCCAAATGCTGATGTTAGCTTAGGTCTTCTTAAGCTACTTTAACACCTCTTCGTGCTTATCTGCTCATGGTTCAGGTTCTTTCTCTAGTAGGATTTGACCATTCTTCTTTAGAAATGTCTTTTCCTCTCTATAGATTTTACCATCATATCATCTATGTAGACTTTGACTTTTTTATGTATCATGTCATGGAATAGCTTGGTGGCCATTCGTTGATAAGTAGCTCCCATGTTCTTTAACCCAAAAGGCATCACCTTGTAGCAATACGTACCCCATTTTATTATAAAGGTCGTCTTACATTTGTCTATTAATTTCATCAAAATCTGGTTGTATTTAGAGAACCCATCAACAAATGAGTACATAACGGCCATTGTTGCACTGTCTACCTATACATCTATATAGGGTAAGGGAAAGTCATCTTTTGGACATACCTTGTTTAGGTCCTAATAGTCTATGCACATTCTAACCCTTCCATCCTTCTTAGGTACTGGTACTATGTTGGCGAGCCAAGTGGGGAAGACTATTTCTTCGATGAACTTTGCTTCGAGCAACTTGACTACCTCCTCCTTTACCTTCTCTGCCAATTCAAGCATCATTCTTCTGAGCTTTTGTCAGATTGGGATAGCATGATTATGCATTGGGATAGCATTTTCTATAATTTCTTGATCAATCCCTAGCATGTCATCATAATTCTAGGCAAAAATCCTTTCTTATTTCTTTAGCAATCTCTCAAAATTTTCTCATTCTTCAATAGTAGTATCATGGGCAATTAATACATTTCTTGGTTGTTCATTGGTGCCAAGATTAAAAGGATTAGTTTTAATGTAATTAATGTCAAAAATGCTTATGTAATGATCATTTGCATACACATTACCATCAAGAGAAAGATTAGACAAATAAGCAAATTCATCATTCATTTTATTAAGAAGTAAATTGTTTGCCTTAAAGAGGTCAGAAAGGTATAATTCATCTATAAATAAATCAGAATGCTCTAACTCAAGCAAGTCCTTTAAGAGGGTAAGATAGATTTCTTCAGCATTTGATGGCTTTAGGAACACTTCTTTTATCCACTGAACTTGAGTAAGATGCCCTTACTTCTAATCCATAACGTCGGCAAAGATTTGGAATCTAGGCTTATAGCATCCTTTTATTATGGTAGGTTTTGGGGTCCCATCATACTTGATACCCTTCTATTTGATAGAATAATCCTATAAAGAACTGCCTTTCCTTGGGTTGGCTTCTTTGCTCGGATTATAACCCAACCCTTTCATATCTTTTTGGGTATGCAGCTGCAGAGGTTCAGTGATGCCTTGTAAGTTTTTCCCTAACCTAGCTCCCAAGAAAAAATCCATCCTCTTTATCATTTTAGAAATAGATAGGTCTATGTAATGCTCATAAATCCCTACAACATGGAATCCATTGAAAGGCAAATTAGCGATAGCTAGAGTGGAGACAGCAAGATTGACTTCAGCTTTTATAGTGATAATGTTGCCTTCGTGTGGGAATTTAATCATTTGATTTAAAGTTAAGGGAACTCTTCCTAGCTTATGAAACTAAGGCCTCTCTAATAGGATAAAGAAGGTGACAGGTATGTCAATAACTATGAATTCAACTTCGTCAACAACTGGTCCCACCTGTACCTTAACTATAAAAGACCCTTTAGCTTGTCTCTTGTGTCATCATAGGCTTTTATAGTGATATTGAAGAGTGATAAATCCTCCTTCTTAATCCTTAAACTAGATAGGATCTTAGCAAAATAAACACAAAGAGAGGAGCCATCATCCACCATTGCACAACCCTTCTTCTACCCTTTCACTTTAGCTTTGATAAAGAGGGGTCTATTATGCTCTTCCTTCTAGAGGCAAATCCGTGTCTAAGGATATAGTGAGTCCTGTATTACCCATTTTCATTAGTTGCACAAACTCATCTGGTGTGGTGGTTGTGAAAATAGCAACTTGACCTAGGGTTTTAATCACCTTTTACTTATGGTTGTTGGATGACATCAGCAAATCCCAAATGCTGATGTTAGCTTAGGTCTTCTTAAGCTGCTTTAACACCTCCTCTTGCTTATCTACTCTAGGTTTAGATTCTTTCTCTAGTAGGATCTAATCATTCTTCTCTACTCTTTCCACCATTTCTCCCTTAACTGGTATTGGCTCTCTCTTACCCTATTTGGAATCCTTATCAAAGGATTCATCCAAGAAGTTCTTACTCTCCCTAGCCTCATGGTCACTCTCACTATCCCAAAAACCAGTCATGAAGATTGATTCACTCACCCTTACCCCTATTTCTATAGCTAGGTCAGACTCATAGATTTCCCTAAGCACATACTCTTTGAGTAATTCGAACTTGAGGAGGCATGAAGCATGATGTTTTAGTGAGGGATTTTGATGAAGTCTTAGGGTTAGGGATCTATTTTGAATGAATAAGATCCTACATGGCTCTCTTAAAGAGTTTGCAGTTGTCTATAAGGTGCCTAGTTCTCTAATGATAAGCATAATACTGATCGTGCCTATGATCGGGTGGTAATGGCCTATTGAACGGCAGGTGTGGAAGTGGTTGGAGCTTCCCTTCTTTAGTGATCTTCTTCAAACACCATGATAAGGACTTACCTAGATTTGAGTACCAGTAGCCTTGAACTACATGTACCTTGGCAGCTTTAGTAGAATTGCCAGCATTTCCACTTGTAAAAGTGGGGTTATTGTTTGATCTCCTGTAGCCTTTATTCGGATACCCAGCTTCAAGGTTAATGGCAATGTCTTTTAACTATTCCTAAGTAGTAATGCCTT